>CAJNIZ010000160.1:15351-32810 GCA_905231905.1 Symbiodinium pilosum | reverse complement strand
CTGCAGGTTTGAACGAGGGAGCACTGGGATTCATTGCTTAGGCGTGGCGAGTAAAAAGGAAGTTCGCTACGGCTGATAACCTAAGGTTATGCAGCAGCGAACCCCAAAACACAACAACAACGTGCAAACGCACTTTTTCTTGAGCCACGGTAGAGCAGAGTACTACATGTTTAGTTTCAACAGCTATGCAGGGGTTTCTCACTTCAGGGCTACGGTCTTTTAGCTGAGAAATAAAAACCCTACACCCTAAATGAGTTATAGTCTAGACTACTCGCATCAAGCTTACTAACCCTTATAGCACTCCCATATTCATTATTCCCCCCCATAGCTCAAATCAGCCACACGACTGTAGCCTGTCAGGACCTCGCTTGGAGCTCAACTGGACAAGCACGTTTCAAATACAGGGAATGAAGGAACGGGTGTAGGGTTTAGGCTGCACGTTGGTCAAAACCATCCTGGCTACCGCCCCAACTTGCAGCCTTTATCTTGCTGGGTGGTAGCAGGGAATAAAGGAACATAATATATAGGGACTATACAAGTCATATTCCTTGATTCCCTACTAGGCCCTAGTAAGTCTATGTTCCGGTCTTGGGCTTTACGGTCTTGTGTGTTTCAAGGGACTTCACTGGGGGAACCACAAGAATATAGCAGGAATATAATAGAATATAAGGGCCCTTGTAGGCAAATTCTATTACATTCCTAGTACATCCTTGGGGTTCCCTGTTTGGGGTTTCTTTACCCATCAGAATATCCAGCTAATATCTATCGAAAGAGCACCGTCACTTCAAGGCTTTAGGGTAAGATGTGCAAGGGCCCACTTATGGGTCATTTTGGGGATCTATTCCCCACCCACCCCAAACTCTAAACGTTGACCTAAAGGCCTTAAGCACCAGTAGGCTGCTGGATGGCGTTTGCAACAGCTCAGGTTGCCGACAGACTAGTGGTCAGCAAGTCGGGCACCTCCGGGAAGTTTAGGGCTTAAGGCTTTAGGTTCAGGATCTAGAGTTTAGGGTTTAGGGGTTTCGGGGAGTCGGGTTTAGAGTTTAAGGCTTTAGGTTCACGATCTAACTTTACAGTTTCAGGGTTTGGCGCGTGGGATGTGAGGTTGATGCCTTGGGTCCCGGGTTTAGGTTCGCGGGCTCCCGAGTTTTGTTCGAAGCACCGGACTGACTTTCAGGATCCAAGATCGTGTGATGTTCTAACTCTTCGGGACATGAAGCTTGACATCGTGAACCGAGGCTATTGGGTAGTTTCCCTAAATCTGGGGATCCCACTATGCATCATACCACCACAATCAGAGGTTGCCCGCCCGCGCTCTACCTTTTAGCTGCCAGATATGGCTGACTTTTGGAAAGCATCTCATGTCAAGTGCTAACCGCTTTGCGGAGGACATCTTGCACCGGCCACGAGCTCGGCTCTTCAGCTCTCCAACTGTAAAGGCACTTAATAACTTTAATCATCTCAAGCCTGGACCCTAGAAGCCCTTATCCCGAACCCCTACACCCCTAAACCCCAAACCCCTAAGCCCTGAAACCTAAGCTCCGAAGTCCTAAACCCTAAATCCCTAAACCCTAAATCCCTAAACCCTAAATTCCCAAAGGTGGGCTTCATCCTAAAGCCTTCCCGGCCTCAAAAGTGATCATCACAACTCCGCAGCCTAGCAGCCTAGGCTCTTCCACAGCAGGGGCTATAAGGATGTAAGGTCTAGGATTCAGGGGTTCAGGATTTGGGGGTTTGCGGGTTTAGGGTTTGGGAGTTAGGGGTTTAGGGTTTGGGATTTAGGTTTTAGAGGTTTAGGGAGTTTGGGAATAACTACATGGGGCCTAAATAGTTAGAATCACGAAGAATCACATGGAAATGAAAATCCAACATGAACATGAAGCTACCACATACGGGGTGTCTTACACCTATAAATTGGAAAGTCTGGAGATGTGCACGAAACTTACAGGACAAGTTCTTGTAAGTGCGCCAAATGGGCAAGATCAAATGTGGCGATTAATCATTCTTCTATATTAGGCTGCAGAAGCCTTTGAACTAGGAGTCTGGACCTGTAAGATGAGGGTGTGGGTGTTTAGGACTCCAGGGGCTTTCCAGGACCACGGCTTGCGACTCGATCTTTGGATACTTGAAAAAATGGGTGAAGGGTCTGGGTCAGAATTTTGGGACAGACCCTATAGACCCTAAGTCCTAACCCTAACTCCTAAACCCTAAGCCTTAAACCCTAGAGCCTAAAACTCCTGTCTGGCCGCTACACTTCAACTTGACGGTGCCTTGCTTGCGGGGTATGAGACCGCCTACGGCTCCTTGTCGGATCAGTCTCCAATGATACTGTTAACACACTTGAGGTGCCAAAGTCCCGTGGAACTAGCCCAACTTGTAAATTTGCATATTCAGTTAGAGAAGCCAATCCCCAGCCTGAACATATGTGCGCTCTTACTCCTCAAACTTTGAAGCCTGCCTGTTCAATCTGCACAACTACTTGTGGACCCACGTAGGCCACAAACCAGCGCAAGTCTACCTGACAGATGCTGCGCATCCCCAAAGCTCAACATGGCGCCGAATGCAACCCCAAATCTGCTCCTGAAAATTGCATGCTGAACATCATAGGCCCCTGCGTTGCCCTACCACACAACAAGAGGCACCGCCCAAACTCAATGGATCCTGCAGGCCTCCCTATGCTCTGAACCCTGACTTTGATGCCCTCAAGCTATGATCCCCGAATAATCAACCTTAGGCCACCCCAACTGTTCGTACTTCGTAGCCAGCCTGCGAAAACACATATTTGGGTTTCCATAAATGAAGGATCCCTGTCTGGGGGCATCCTACTTTTTGGGGGAGGGTCAGATTGAAGTCCCGTATGTATGAAAACGATCCTACTATCTACAGGGACACCCTGGACCCCAAACCCTAAACCTAAATCCTAAACCCTACACCCCCATCCTCTGGGATGCGGCTGATCCGAGGGAAGCTTGACGCTCTTTCTGGGATCCTTCAGGACGCGTCTGGGCTGTTGAGATTTATATAGAGGCTATATAGGGGTTATACAGGGATAATGGAAAAGAAAATGAAAACTATAAGGATTATAGGGAATATATTGAGTTATATTGGGACTATATTGGGGTTATATAGGGATAACGGAAAACAAAATGGCAATTGCTATTTACGGTTTAGGGTTTAGGTGTTGTATAGAGATACACAGATACATCTATAATATGTACAGGGTTCAGGATAAACAGTAGTGCCTCGAGGGGTGAGAGACGTAGCCTTGCAATTCTAGCGTTAACAACTTTATGTAAGAGCCCATTTGGGGTAGATTCGCAAAGAACCTGCACAGCTGCTTGAGACTAGGCCGCTTGAACAAAATCAGCAAGTTAGACCTCGCTGCAAAGCTCGAGCCGCATCTGTGGTCGGCTCAGTGTACATGTAAAACTGGCTGACATCTAGCTACGACTTGAAGTACGGGCACCCTGTTGGATAGCTCCTATTCCTCTGCTTATAGAATCCGTCCGTAGGTTTACAGTGATGCGCAAGTGGCTGCCCAGAAGCCTTCAGCGGCAAGCACAACAATTGTCAGGTCTGCAGAGAAGGCGTGTACAAATTCTGGAAACTTGGGCACCCCATAGGAGAATCGTCCTTGGCATGGGGATGCTTCAAAGGGGGCCCCTGACTCTCGAGAAGCCCCTGCTCTCCCCTTGGGTCCAGCAGGTACGTCATCAAGCCTTTCCCAGGAGACTTCGAGGGCCTTGGCTGCAGCTTTCGAAACAAAGGGATATGCGGGTTTCTGAAAAATAGGGTACCCTTCAAAGCAGAAGGGATGTTGTACATGAGATTTTGGGTGTCCCTCTTTAACCATTACTGAGCAGAATTCTGACCTCTTCCACCGACCTCCCACTAAAGGTCCTGGGTACTGGCCAGTTTGCCTCTCTTCAAAGTTTGAAGGCAGGAATCGGAAATGTCCCGGAGATCTGGGTGCAGATAGTGATGGCTTCACAGTGGGCTGGAAGCTTGTCGGTCCATAGGTCCAAAACAACTCTTCAATCGAAGCCCTGTCATCCTACGCGAATGCAAGATTGTTTATTTGGAGATATGATCCCAGTCTGTATAACCTTAGATCCTGCTTCCTTTCAAACCCCCTTTATAACATTCCCATATTCCCTACTAAGAACCAGTAAGGTAGCTACGTAGGGCAATTTATAGTGGCTCTCATTCTGAGCTGCAGCATCTCAGCGCTCAGCGCGAAGATCCTGACCTCCTCCAAGACTCACCCGCACGTGGGTGTGTAGGCTTTAGGGCCTTTAGGGTTTAGGCTTACCATAACATGGGTATATAATGAATAGAAGGTTTCCTGATTACGGTAACTTACTTTCAACAGCAACCCAGGAAATGCATTACAACGTCCCGATGTCCAGGCAAAGCCTGACAAAGCTGAACAAGAGACACCAACACCCCTTACCTCAAAAGCCCCAACTTACTGGTGGTTAGTAGGGAACAGGGCAAGGGAGTATGATCCCTATATAACGGTATATAATCCCATATACAATCCCTATATAATATATTCCCTGATTCCATACTATAACCCCAATATATATATATATATCCTATTATAATGTAGTTCCATGTTCTTTCCCATTTTCCCTGCTAACCCCCAGTAAGTCAGTAAGCCAAACCGCGACAAAAGCTTCAGCAAACCCATGGGCCCGGACAGCAAGATCTTGGCCAAGCTCCGAAGAAGGAAGGCTGAGAGGGCCTCCTGTGTGGAGACCTGCTGAATTAGGGCTTTTCTAAATTTTGATTCATGCTGTTTGTGCTGCGCGTGCGCGGGTTTGGGTTCAGCTTAGGCAGGCCGACGATCTCTTTAAGTGATGCCTCAAGAGAACCCCACCAAGCGGTCAAGTCTTGCTACCTGTACATGAGAGGAAGCGGTTGTCAATGTAAAGAAGGGTTCAGCACGACATCGATGGCAGAAGTGTTTGGTAATGGTGGAGGCGGATAGAACGTGTTGGGCACCTAGAATGTTGTAACGCTTTCGGATTTGGGTGTTGCGGACTTCGCAATGAAATTCCTTTATCAGCAAGTTGCTTGCTGGTGTTTCATTCAGAAGAGGACTCCTAGCTGAACCACCACCCCGAAGCCTGACATTGCACTTTCACATCTGAAGCCTTGATTCAAGGGAACCCTTGCTTTCCGCTATCTGGAATCTCCCCTTCCACTCTTCTCGCAACAAATCTCTCTCCAACTCCCAGCACTCTTCTGAACGCCTAAAGCTAAGGGCAACGCCCAACCGTCACCGCTACCATTGGTCGGCGTGGCAGCTGCTTTTATGTCGGCAACCTCTGGCATTTGCTTTGAGAAGGATCTTTGGGAACTCCTGGCCGTTCTTGCAGATGTTCATTTTTTCGCTTGAGGAGCTAATGCATGGGCAAGGGAGGGTTTTCAGGGTCAGTCAACCCTCACCGCAGACGATTGCCACTTGAGTGTCACGTTTGTAGCCTCTTTCTCAATGAGATCTCCCGCTATGCCACTGACTGGAAGGTAATATTGACCAAGGAGCAATGGGTCAGGCTTCTCAAAGGTTGCCGCCGGGCTCTGTGTGGGCCCACGCTAGACGTGTCTTTCGATGTTGCTTCTGGTAAACGCCCGCTCTCCCCCAGCTACGGCAACCTGTTCGATCACCATGATATTCCTTGCATTGTTGACACTGGCTGTCGGAAATGTCAACTACGGCACTGCTCAATGAGAGAGCTGGTAAAGTCAACCGTCTACCCGCATGAGCTATAGTCTAACCTCCTTATATCTGCCTTGATAAGCCCTATAACAGTCTCCGCTATATAGCCTCCTTTAAGCTCACATTGACATTAAGCGCACCTCTTGGTCAGAGAGGAATACCCGCTGCCTCTGAGCGCCTTAGCCAATCCGGTCTCAACAATTCGATGAAGGCATGACTCAGGCGTGACCCATGTGGTAGTTTCCCAAAATAGGGGGTAACATAAACCCTAAAATACTCCGCAAAAGGCCCCCCTAATTTTGGGAAACCCACCCATGTTGCATGCAATGTTGTGGGACACCTTTAGCCTTGCTGAGGTCTCAATCAGCCCAGCACTCTGCTGTCTCTTGTGGGTTTAGAGTTTAGGGTTTAGAGTTACCGGTTTAGGGCTTAGGGTTTAAGGGTTTAGAGTTAGGCTCTACTTACGAAGAGTTCAAGGCCTGATGGCACCTGAGCTCAAGTTATTCTGACCTCACCCCCCTGTCTGCATGGTTTTGCAACGACTCAAGAAAAGGGCGTGGAATTTTGCTAGTTCTACTGCTTGTCAACTACTACCTACCATGTCATGCGCAGCTTTGTAGAATTTTTTGCGGGATCCCTGGTCAGCCCATGCTGAAATTTGCTACGGACGGTGTGCTGCATCGAATCATGGCCGCTGATGTGCACCTGTTGAAGTGTGCCTTGCTTGTCACTCTCGCATGGGTCGAGAAGCAAAACGTGGTCAATGAAAAATGGCAAGCGTTTCACGCAGTGGATCTTAAGAACTCTGGAACAAGCTTCGGCTGCATGCGCAAAAGCCTGAATTTGTGCCTGCTGACATGCGCTGCAACGCTTCTGAACACTCCAAGAGAGGGCGTGCACGAAAGCACAGACATTATGCGTTAGCATTGTTTTCTCAAACTGCAGCTACCTCGGGACGTCCAGAGTTGTGCTGATGATGCCTGCGCCCTGGGCCGTCTCGCTGTCAGGCCATATCAGGACTCCCTTTGATGCAACTGCATGCAATAAAACACAGCTCATTCTTCCAAACTACCTCGTTCCAATTTCTGAGCAACCGCAACACAGGGCTCTAACTCTGCAGACAGCGAGAGTTGGATATTGAGGCCGCATCCGACGCCCGCGTGCAGAAAGAGAGTGTCTGCGATGGGCGTCAGGGTGTCCATGACGACCATCATGACCTGTGGAGGCAAGGGGGGGCATGTAAGCATTTCTCGTACTTGGCTTACTCCGCATCTTTTAAGTACCAAAATGGTAACTACGAGTGATGAACCAACGTAAAACAACCGCATGGAAAAGCTTGCCGCACGCTCTCTTATTCATCAATCCTGGAAGCCACTTCACTTTCTGGCTTGGCACATCATTACGACTCCTGCTGCAGTAGATCAATCTTTCAAATGCAAGGGTTCGGGGTAGGGGTAGGGGTTTGGAAGGTAGGGATTTTCAGCTATAGTGACAGTCTTCCAAACACTTGTGGGCGTGCTACTGAGGAGAAAGACAAAGAGTGCAATCATCATCTCAGCTGTGGCTACCCTTGTTCCCATTACAAGATTGCCGCTGTCAATAGCAGCATGTTAGGTACTACTTGCAAGGTGTCTTACGTCTTACGCTTTGAAATAAAACGACTCACGCGCTTGGAGTTTGCCTAGCCTGCGAAAAAGCTTGATAGTATAGGTGCTGGTTTTCATCGACGACAAGATCTAATCTAACTACGTCTCCTACTCAGGTATTTTGCTTCTTCTAGTACACGACATACACATTGACAGCCCAAACAATTCATGTCAGCTATAGTCCAAACTCCTAGTATCCCCTTAATAACCCCAATAATACTCTGCTTTCTAATCCCCTAACTAACCCCCTTTAGGAAGTTGAGACTATAGCTCATACAGCATCGCGCTCCTACGGCCTGGCCACACGGGCCGCACCTAGGAAAAGCCTTCACAAGACATCATGTCACACTGACCGTCTCTTTGACCTGGTTGAAGACGTTCTCCGATCATCCATTCGAATCTTCTACTAACCAAGACTGCGGTAGGGGCAGAATATAGGGGGTTAAATAAGGATTATAAATAGGGGTTATATAGTGTTATATAGGGGTAATATAGGGCTATATGGGGATTATACATACATGCTGAACTGCTAGACATCTCGCCGGCTGCGCTTGTCCTCCTGAAGTCTGAACTCCAAACCATCCAACACTGAGGGGACCCCAATACAGACCCCAAAATACTATAGTCCTTATTATGGGGACCCACAAAAAAGGCATCTGCAAAAGATTTCAGATCCGGGCGGGAACAAGCAACGAGGTTTTGATCTTCCTGGGTTCGGCAGAGAGCTGCAGCGGATTCATCTGCCCCAGAGAGCCATATACATCCCTCCTAAGCCCTTTTAAAGGGTTTAGGGTTTAGGGGTTTCGGGTTTATGGTTTTGGTAATTAGTTGGTGTTTCTTGACCTTGTGGGGTTCCGGAAGCAGTCGTTAAAGTGAGCAAGTCTAGCCGGGAACCCAGCCCCGAACCAACAATTAAGCAAAGAGCAATGTGTATGTATGTATGTATGTATGTATGTATGTATGTACGTACAGGGATGTCTAAGGGACACATGTCCATATCTATATATATATATAATATGTAGATAGATGGATAGACAGCTGGATAGATATATGGATGGATAGAAATGTATAGAAATACATACTGAGCTGGGGCTTTCTTTCAGGGGATAGATTCCGGGATTAGGTACTGAGTTTCCATGCATGCAGAACGGAGCGTACAGTTGTTGCAAAATCCCGCAACTTCCTGTAATTACTGGGCTCTCAAAACATGACGTGAGCTGTAGTCCAAACTCCCAGCATCCCAGTATCCCCTTAACAGCCCCTATAGCAATCCCCTATATTACCCGCCTTCATGGAGTCTAAGACCATAGCTCATCTGAATAGCTACTTGTGATTAAGACCTGTCTGCGCTTTTTTTGGGCCTCTGATTGATAGTGTCCGTAAGTAACCCCCTCCCCCTAATAACAATCCCCCGCCCCACCCCCTAATAATGAACCCCCCAATAGAATGCCATTATGTACGAGTATCCGGGGGGTATGGGATTTTCATTATTAGCGGGAGGGAAAATGGAAAGCCGCCAGCGATACAAGGCCCTGGCTTGCCGATCACAGCTTCAGCAAGCTCTTGCGTGGTGTCCAAGTCCGGCATCAGGGCTTGCACCTGCTAACAGGAGTATCAATATTCAAAAATTGAAGCCATTGTAGTAGAAAGAATATTAGGAATTAGTACGAACACTGTGCATTTGGCAACGCCATGAGCAGTATCCTCATCAATGCTGCTAGCAGGGTTTCGGCGGTTGAGGCTTGAGAGGAGAGGTTTAAGCCAGTCTCGAACTGGTGGAGGTAATGGCTGGTTGAGCGTCGCAGTATGCAGTACTTTCAGAGGCTTTCACCTACGAGCGCGGCTGTTGATGGTAGGAGGGAAGTAAACATTTGCACAGTACCCAAAAGGAAGAAAGACACGAAGGCTGTCCTTAGCTTGAATCTGTTATTGAGGAGGGCTGAGATCTGTGTAAAACGTCTAAGGTTCAGGGTTAAGGGAAAACACTGTCCTACCTGCAAAGCGGGGTTAGCCCCAGAACGCTGCAGAGGTGGTGCCTGATGCTATGGGCCGCTCAAGCTGAACGGCTGCACATGGGCAGACCAATGCACTCCTTCATACTTGACATGCAAAGCAAGGGTTTTGATGGGCATCTTTATCAGCCTCTCTTTGCCCTAAGGCACACGCCAAGGGGAACCCACACCCTTCACTATCCCCCAGACTTTAACCCTGCAGCCGTAAGCGTTTTTCAAACAGAGGGATCCCCGTTGAACTTTATCCACCCTCCACAATACTATAACTCAAGACAGAAGGGACTCCTCAACAGGGAGTCTACCTTTGGAAGCCTCTACATAGAGAGACTGTAATGCTTGAAGATCTTCGGCCTTGTCCCTCTGCCAATACGGCGCCGTGCCGTTCGCCTCCCAGTGTATGTCACAGGAAATATTGGGGTCCCTTTTGTGGATTCTGCATAGTTTTGCAAAACTCCAATCCTGCACTATAACCCCTATGTATTCCCCTAGTTCCCATTGTATTTTCCTTTTTTTCGTATTTGATTCCCCATTATTGTAAGTGTCTCCCGCTTGAGGGAAGTTCGGGGCTCGGGCTTGCCAAGACGCTTATCAAACCCGCTGCCTCTTTGAATTCTAGTCGGGGACCCTTAGTCCAAGAGCCTTCAGTCGAAAGAAAAACCCCACCCTGAAGCATGCAAGGCCTCTTCAGTACAGCAATTGCAACAGGAAATCGANNAAAAAAAAAAAAAAAAAAAAATGCAGGGAAGGGAACATCCGGGATGCAAATTGCACGCGAAGACTAGGACGAAAAAGCTGAACACTGAGGAAATGGTGTTGCGGCATAAGTTTCATGTCCTTTGCTCTACGTTGGGATACTACTACAAAATCCAATTCCGCTGAGCTTTGATGTAGCATTTTTGCCAGCATAAACCGTCGGGGAACGCAAAGCATGACCCCACGGGGCTTAGGGTTTAGGGGTTCAGGGATCTGTTTATTGTAGGAATGGGAGAATGGGTTCGTCTATAGCCCTTATACAATCTTGAATAAAATGGTAGTCTCCCTTTCCTTTTCCATTCCTTCCCTACTGACCACCTACATGCTACTAAGCCTGAAGCCCAAGCCCTACACCGTAACGTCTATAGTAGCATCCATGCTCTTGTCCATTCCCTAAACCCCAGACCTTATATACATATATGCTTATAGTAGCCCGTATATAACCCCGAATTCCATTGTGGTTCTATTTCCTCTTATTCCATTCAAACAACCAGCAAGATGACTGGAAAACATCCTGCCTCTCCTTTGCCGAGGCTAGCCCTGCAGTGCAGGCAAGAATCCCAGCAGCTGCTCAAGACAGGGGTACCCACGAGGACGCCAGAGATATATGGTAGGGTTTCCCAAAATTAGGGGCACGATTTTGGAGGTCCCCACAAAAAAAAACATTAAAACAAAAAAACAAAAAACATGATTATAATATTGTTGGGGTGGTTATATTGGGGTCCCCCTATTTTGGGAAACTACCATATGAGGATGGTGACGCTTGGGTAGCCGAAAGGTCAATTGACTGATGATTATGTTGTCGTGTCTCCGCGAGCTGTGTGAGGTTGCGATTCTCGAAAGCTTTGGGTTGATGGCCCCTGTGCCGCGCATTTCTGAAACTGCGGAAGAATTGCGTGTGCTCCAAGAGCACCAACATACATGGTGATCCTTAACAAAAGGCGGCCGTGAACACACCCATAACTAGGATGTTCTGACGTGACAACCTCTCAAATAGACCTTTCCGTTTCGCAAAGTCTCACATTATCGCCAGTGATCTGTCCGAACGCTGAGATCGCTACATCTAAGCCAGTGGGTCATGGGCCATGGGTGTACCCTCATCCGCTTGGAATTCTGAGAAGGCGCCGCAACGGTCTCTCCATGATACAAAACAAGGGGTTCCAGCAAGGAGCACTAGCTCCAAAGGAAGGACAACAGTTGCTGGTTGCTAATTATCATGGAAAGCAAGACGGTTTTTTAAGCAGCCGAGCAGGCAAGACCCACGTTGCTGAGCTGAACTTGTGACGGAGCTCCAGCCCTGCGATACGTTCTAGATATAGGCATCAAGTCTTGTCAGGTTGGTATAGCTTCAAGTGGGAAACCGTTGAGGGCTCTGTACCTTAGGACCACAAGCAATGATCGCGGCATGAAAACTGTGCCTTCAGGCACGGCGCGCATTTCAGACTTGCTAGGGACCCCAGCCAGTAGTTCAGGAATAGCCAAACGGAAGTGCCGTCAAAGAGCATGTGGGACCGGCACCTTAGGAGCAAGTCGCAGGGTCTGGCTTTGTGTAAAAGAACGGCGAAATGCACGGATTTATTCAGCGTATGATACATTCAAATTCACCGAACCTGCAGTTGGAAGGAAGCAGCTCTTCACAAAGATTGTAACAGGCTAATTACGCGGTCGGTTCCTTGCAGCCTAAAACGACAATACATTGTCAATACATGCCTTCGATTGGGAAGTGGGAGGAGTGTGGATTGAAGATACACATTCCAAGCGCGCCTAGGTTTGAGGGTCCGGGCCTGTGGGCGGGGCAGGGGCAAGGGTGGAAAAGTTGCTCTTTGGGGTTGTCCTTTGGGTGACGGAGTTCGGGCTGGGTCCGTAGCCCAATGCAAACCCCGCATAGAATAAACAAGTGCAACTGGACTGGGATCTTGCCATTCGCCCCGTCAGACGCTTGCTACGTCCTTGACTGCATTATACTGCAGCACTTAAGGGAGCGGAGCAGGAGCAAACACCAATAGCTGATAAAAACCCATACTTCAGACTCCAATCCCTGATCCCTTTGCCTGAGATGGCCACATGCACAGAACCGCGCTGCCATCCTTGTAGGTGGTCAGCTTGATGGACATCCTTGCGGGACTCTGCTGACTTTGCAGGGTTTCATGCGCTATCTGCGGATTAGAGCAGCTGCGAAAGTTCAGAGCATTGTCATTTTCAAGTATGCAGAGCGCATTGAGTCTCAAAGTGTTCAGGCTGAGGATTGGCAAAAACTCCTCTTTGGTAGTGCCCTTGGTTACATTGGGAGCATGGAAAATCAAATGGAAACTACTATCATGGGTTATATAAGGGTTTAGGGTTTAGGGGACAGAATCTTCTCCGTTTGGGGAAAAAAGTCCATGACTGATGTTTGTGTTTCGAACATGCGAAGCCCAGCGTTGGATAGTGCCATTGACTACTATCAATTAGGATCTAGAGGTCCCTGTGACACCCGACGCTCAGGCCATACTAGCTGAACAACGCAATCATTGATACAAAATCCCGCATCATGACCTCTCGTGGGTTTTAGGAACAGCTGACTGCGCATCTGAGTTCATAGTTTCCCACAACTACGCCGCTCATGTCAGATTCTATCCTTCAAGACTGTCCGGCGAAAAAACTCTTGCCCCAAGGCTCCAGGGATTCATGTTGAAAGGAATTCGGGCCCAAATCCTACACAATATGGGTCAGCTCTTTAAGTAATTTCGAGCCTCAGGGTTACAGTCCGCTCAAACATGGCCCGCATCCTAACCTTCAACTTGTTTTCCTCATGTATTGCAGAATATGTGGGACTTTCAACAATCAGAGGTCCCCCTCATATAAACTTCAAGCACGAGAATCCCTATTATGATAGGGACTCCCAAAAGGGACCCTTCATATTTGGAAACCACCATATTGGGGCTACTATAGAGAGTATCGAACATGTTGGAGCTGGATGCGCAGTATGACCGAGGTCTATGCAATGGAGCGCGGCCATGACGAACAGCAGCTGACATAGGAATTGCAGCTTTTGCGTCCGGGTTTAGGGGTTGAGGGTTTGGGGGTGTAAGCCCCAAAACCTAAACCCGCTTGGAGTGAAGGATTAAGCCTCTTCCCAGAATTGGTAATTATTTTTCTAATTATCATTCCGCTGTGAAGGTTCGTTCGAAGAAGGCCGCGGCTGGAGATGTTGATGTCCAGATGATCACATTCCAAGGTCATAATGCCGGTTGTCAAAATCATAGTCCCTTTGAAAATGACCATGATAGCAATGCGGCCCCAAGTCTTTAGGGTACCCAGACCGAGACCACAATTTCGAGTTTTTGACAACTCCACAAAGGTAGGATTCGGTAGGATCCTGAACATATGGGCGAAATGACTCGGACAGGAAGGCAGGCCGATGCTGCGTTATTACTCATTATATGGTCTTCCTGCTACCGTTTTCATTGCCATGACCATGACTGATGCCATTGCTATAGGCAGTCAGTTGGGCATGCGCTTGAAGTCTTTCAGCGGTTGGATCAAAACAAGTAGCCAGAACCGCCGACGACTTGGCTTGCACATGTTACCAGCTGGTCTGGAACCCTTTTTTAAAAGACCGTAGTCGTTGCCAGGACCTGTTTGGAAGTCCACGTTACTTTGGCGGGGAAATTCAATCGGTGATTCGGGAAACAACTATCTTTAGCGCAGGGAGAGAGGTATGCGCACACGGTCTGCAATGGAAGAGGTGCGCGGCGTTGAATGCTCAGGGGGCATGGCCACGCTCTTCGGATAACTGGCCTTGTTAAGCGCTTGGCGAAACAACATTGTATAAATTTACGGGCCAGTGGGGTTCTTTGTTGCTTTCAGCCGAGGGTATCTCCCTTTCATGAGGGTACCTCCCTTTTCTCATGGCAGAGCATAGAAGCTGCCCATAGAGCAGCATGGACGAAGTTGACCTTGGGCCTTTGCAAGCTACATGGAAGCCATGCAAAGCCGCGTAATTGAAGCTGACGGTACCGGCATCCAACAGTAATTACAGGCATCTTACACCCTGGAGAACATTCATGACCACTGTTGCAGGATTTCAGGAATACCCGGCCTGCAATGATCTCTCAAGCGTCATAGACATTCCTTTGCTGCTCCTTGTACGCCCTGCTACTCAAGCTTGATCCCGAAACGCCGGGGTCAGGGATGTTTCTTCAAAAGCCTCCCTTGATTATCGTGTAATCCTTTCGAGGGACCGCATAATATGCTCTCATACTCACCGTGCTCGTGCCTGAAGTACTACATGTACCCTTTTTAAAGGGACACTCCTAGATCAGCAAGAGGATGGCCTGGTCGGTAAAAGTCCGCGAAAGTTAGAAGCGACCGCTCCTCTCAGAAAGCTGGAGTGAACTGGTGCAGCTTTATGAAGTTTCTGGCCCAACTTGGGGGAGGGATACACAAGTAACATAAGACCCGTCTTCTGCCTTTGATGAGGGCTGACATGCCAAGTTTCAAGCATGGCCCATGACTGGAGGCTCAAAGGACCACGTGAGTCTGCAGAAAACTGGAAGCATGATAGTAGTATGTGTGCAATCCCCGAAGTTGTGAAGGATCAACTGCCATCTGTTGCTCAAGACAGTCCCGCATGTCTCATATTGCTTTTGGACGGTCTGCCAAAGTGCGGCGTGGAATTTTTGATAATTTTTCAAGATGTCACGTTCCGGCACTGACGCAGAGCAACGAGCATTACTGCCAACACAGATTGCAAGTTCAATATGCGTCTCTGCCCAATCTACAGTGAAAGACAACAGTGGGGAAAGGTAAAGCAAACATGTTTGGTTCCGCGTCAGCTCGGAAATTGTAACTAATGTCACGAGTCGCAGATGTAAATGTACCTATAGTATTCGGCTAGAAGCATTTCGTGCGACAGGGCTGGGGATTGAACCGGATGGCAGCGGCTGCACAACGACCAGGCATGGCGCCACAAACAAACTTCGCCGAACAACAAATAAAGCTTGTGAAGTTTGCCCGACCACGTTTATTTAGGCAATGGTTGGGAGGGGATGCCGTGGAATTTGCCTGTGAAGTTTTGCAAGTAGGCGAACTGTCTTCCAAAATTTCGCAGCAAAATTGGGCCGCGTCTTTTCGCCAGGGTCTAAACTCAAACAGTGAGCACCAGCGGACAACTCGCTGCTCAAAGCATCCAACCCAGCCGCAAAAAGCCCACAAATCCTGCGCCCTTCAGGTGCAACAGCTCCAAGCGCTCCTCGATGATCTCTGGAGCACTCGGCTCTGAGGATGCGGCCACCTGAACCCCAAAAAAAATCAAAGGTTGTCTGGCAAAAGGCCCAGGAGTGTATGTACATGACCACGTTTTCGGTGACCATTCTTACGACCATCGTTGCCGGTGCAAGTGCAATGTCCTACTCAGGATTTCCCACCCGCCCCCACAGTCGGTTGGATCTCGAGTTTCCTACCGGGCGCCTTGAAGGGCACGCCTGCGCCGTTGAGCACTAGCTTCGCGCCTTGCCCGAAAAGCTTGTGAATTCCAGGATTGAGTATACCACAAGTCAATTCTACTGGACTACAGGCCATTTCTGCCCCAACATGATGGTGACGCTAGGCTCGACTTGAGAAGAGGCAAGGGTGCATACGCAGGGACCTCGTTCTGGGTGGAGTGAATGGCGTGCATACTTCCAATTTTTTGGGTATTTGCCAGCAGGCATACTTTCTGCCCGTCTTTTTCTTATGTACCTACTTAGCTTTTAAAGGGCGAAGAATTTATCAACTCTGGCCTTTGTGCCTGTAGATGTCTCCGCTATACTTGTAAGGCATTGGTCTGGCGTAGTTCTGAAGCTCTTTTAACATATAGGGTATATATTGGAGTTACATTAGGGTTATATTGGGGTATATATTGGGGTAGATTGGGGTTATATATTGGGGTATACAGTTCCTCTCAAATGGTTGAGCCATGGATGGAACCGTCGGCTGAGCCATGCTACCAGCATCACCCGGAAACGAAAGGATTTCTGTTGGGCCTCTTAGCCCTGATAGTCGCTGCCAGTCCGCTTTTGATATGAGGACTAGGGGCTAGATGCAGCTGGAAGCGCTGCCGTCACCAGTCACTACAGAAGTGCACATCCTGAAAACACTTCCTCCGTGATATGTAACCCTTGCGACAAAACACAAATGGTGCTTTGCAGGCACGTAACGATTGTGGACTTCTTGTTGCATGTAGGTCTTAAACTGTTGTTAGGTGCTATCTATGTAAGCCCGATCTCATCTTTCAGAAGAAGTTTTGCGGACACTGATCCGCACAAAGCCTCAATGAATCAGAAGGCACTTCTCACAAGTGATCTGGGTGCCCACGCCATTGTCGCCTGAGCTGTCACGGCAGGCTGAGATCTGGTAAATAACTAGACAGGCTCTTGATACAAAAATCATGCATGACCTTGCTTTCCTTACATCTAATGCTATAGTTCCCAAGAAATAGAGTACAAAAGGTCATGCATTTTTCAACTCCCCCCGTATGTACAACTGTAAGATGTTGTAAGAACTACAGAACCCAACTCCAATACAGCCTGCGCATTTTCCTTCGGCATTTCATGGATGAGCTTGCCGCTGAAACGTGAAACTATTGCATGAACTCGGAAACTTTCAGGAAAGGACTTCTTCACGTGACAGAAGCAGCAGCAAAACGGGAAAGGTCGATAGTCAGAACAAGGGCAAGCAGACGAGTAGTTATATCGTTATTCAGATTAGTAACAGCAATATGAGACCCATGTAGCCCTAAACCCAAGTGTGACAAACAAGCCGCTTTGCAGCCTCATCGCTCAACCTAGTTTGACAACTCAGCCTGTTCGCCATTTGCTTGCCAAAGCACGGAAGCGACCAGCTGCGGTCGGCACTGCCTCCGCACAGGCATGTGGCGGCTTGTGACTGGGTTGCTGTCAAAGATGTTCTTCAATTTACTCACCGGCTACAGCTGATTCTAGTCCGTGATTGAGGATCATATACGGGTGCAGGAAACGCTTGACAACAGAGTCCAGGAGGATTTGCCTGGGGCGTTGTCTAATGTTCAATCACTCCTGCTCAGGCTTTGAGTCACATGAAAGTTCAAGTTGTTCACCCCAAACTGGTTCGGCCGTAAATGATCATTGCTCAACAAGGCTCATGGTGTTTGCAGCTACCAGGATCAACTCGAAAATTACACTCTCGACTCCAGAGCTCTCAACTCCGACAACAGCTTACTGTTTCTAAGTAGGGAAAGAGGAAATATACTCCGTCTATGACCCCTATAGAATATCTATATATCTATATATATATATATATGCTACCCCCCCCCTCAAAACCTAC
>CAJNIZ010000160.1:4385-15251 GCA_905231905.1 Symbiodinium pilosum | reverse complement strand
TTCATGTAAAAGGTAGTTTTTTTTTTTGGGAGGGGGGGGGTACCATATATATATATATTGCCAGTTTCTACTACGCCCCAGTAAGCTAAGCTCTCAACTCTCCAACCTAACCTTCCAACCTCCCCCCACACCTATACCCTGAACCCTAACTCTTGCCTAAAGCCCACACCCCAATATCCATCCTTCTGGTAGGTTTTTTGCATCCCTATGTAAGCTTTCGTAGGGCATCTTAAAATGCTTATATGTCTCCAGGGGCTTTTGGGGGGTTCTTGTTCTGAGAACACACCCCATCCTTCAGCCCAGGGGTCCAGCCTTCAGTGCCTTGGCCAAGGAGACCTTTAATTGCTTCTCGTCGTAGCTGGGCATTCGCAAAGCCACGGCCTAACTCGCGGGAGGGGTTGATTTACACTTTTCAGTCTGTGTGAAGAGGTCCGGGGATTGGGTAAAAAGGGAGTGTAGAGTGGAGGGTCAAGGGTTGAGCATTTAGGTTATCTTTGGAGCCGAAGGTTTGCAGCCAAGGGGAACCCTGAGGGGGCTTGGCTTAGAATGTAAAGTATGCAGCCATACATGGAAGCATGGGGTGTGCAGAAGGTGTAGAACTCCCTTGGGAAGCCCTCGAAGGTAATGTGGCATTGTGTTGAGATTCCGTTGAGCATTCTCGTCTGTGGCTTACAGTGCTATGACCCTGTGATTCCATGAGCAACCAAAACCTGTTGCTCAACATTGAAGATGTATGAGTGGTGAGCCCTCAATCGAAGCTTGCAGCTGGTTAGGCCTAACCACCTACAAGAAGAAAATGGCTAATCCTACTCTGTGGTGGCTCCGGGCTCTATGAAGCCCAGCTTGCAGGAGCACCTGGGAGTCTCAAGTAGGGATACCCTCAGGAACCTGAAAAAATCTTAAGAAGATGTTGGTAGCGCACCGGGGCTCCAAGGCCCATTGAGGATATTTTGAGAACTTCCCACATCCAGCCTAAAAACGTGGCCTCTCCTGAGGATGCCACCGGATAAGTGGCGAAGATCAAGGGGGCATAGCCGAACATGGCCTCTCCGGGTTAGGGTTTGAGTGGTCTAAGGGTGTAGGGAACTGGGGGGTGGTGAGTCTGGGTTCAATTAATAATTGGCTCAGGGTTGAAACCTCTAGAGATGCAGGGGGTTGAGGGTGCTCATGCTGAGTTGGAAATGGGGGAATAGGTCACACTAAGGAGGGTTTATCTAGTACTCTATGGATCCTTTCCCCCGAGGCACTGCTGTGTCGGCTTCCATGAACGTCACTTCCTGCAATGCTGCTGCTTTTCCGGCCCTACTGCTCCTGTGACTGCAGCTGCTCCTGCCAAAACAAAGACGACTACTACCACTCATGCTGCTACTGATTGCTGCTCAGAACTAAGACTGCCACCTACATGCTACGAAGTCTTCCCCTTCTTCTACTCCCCCTACTCCTTCTGCTGCAGCAGCGCCGACGCCTATCGTCATCAGTACCACTAACACCACCACTCCTAAGCTTACTTATATCGAGGTAAGTAAATGAAAAAGCTTATGGCAACTACCATATCGTTGAGGGTTTAGGGCGAATCTTAATCACCTTTTTGAAGCACTGGCATAGCATTCCAAACTTCTCTTGCACACACTTTGCAAGAAGGCTGTAGCAAAACTGTTTCTTAGTGGATTTTGGGCGAAAATCCCACCAATGTTGGACGCCTTGAACCCGTGTAGAGATGTCAGCTGAACAACCGCTTCCGCTTTGTCACATGAGGAATGCCCTTGGGTTGTGGCCTCAAAATAGTACATGTCCATCTCCTTGGGAACTCCATTGTTGGTGGCACCTGCGCCCATCGCTGCGAATTCACAATCTCTGCGATTTAAGAGCTTCAGATCCCTAGGCTAGAACTGCAGTGAAGTCTGTAGTGTGAGCGGCATGTCCATGCCCTGCGGTTCTCGACTCTTGAAAATGCTCAACCCTCGCTTCTCCTGCAACTACGCAATTATAAGCATTCCTCTGGCTCCGTTTGACGTGTCCTGGGCTTGCAGCAATGCAGAGCATGCCAAGAAGGTTCAACTGATCAATACCGGCAGGGATCAGAAAAATACGCGACCGAAGGCCTCCTGTCCAGATTGTCCAGAAGCCAAAAATGACAAAGCCGAAGTGGACATGCTACGCTGCAGCCCCACAAGCGAACGAACTCTGTGAGCTGGGGCACCTAAAAACTATATACCTCTCAAGGTACGACTTGACAGAGTTAGATGTTGCTCTTCCCATACTCCCTTGCCTCCCCATTGTTAGCAATCACGAGCCCCAAAACACGAGCCCCCCTGAACCCATTCAACTGAACCTCTGAGCCCCCCCATGCATGCACTCATACCATGATAAAAGAACTCCTATATTCCCCCAGTTTCCACTTCATTTTCCATTTTCTTTTCCATTTGATTCTCCATTATAGGGGGATAATATCCCTAAACCCTTAACCCTAAACCCTATAGTAACTTAGTTTAAATTCCTTAACAGCAACCCAAGACAGCAGCCCAAGGACTCAACCTTCCGGTCGGATCACTTCGACCCGCTCCGAAGGCTTCGTGGGCAGAAGGATGCCTTTCAGCTTGGCATAACGGGTACCCCCCAACAGTTGTCCTTACTTAGCTTTGCTTATTAATCCCTGTCAGCGCAATGTGTCCCCATATATCCTCGTGATTTTGGGAAACCTTGAACCCTAATGCACCTATATAACCCTTATATAACCCTTTGAAAGTACCCGTAAATATGTACATACATATATATATATGTCCCCTAGATGATAGATCCAGGCATTTGTCTAACACCCAAAGTCAATCTCCAGTATCCCTACGGCATCCAAAAGCCGCATCCGTCAGCCCTCATAAACAGCAGCCGAAGGCTAAAAGTTTTGAGTGGGTGGCGTTGGCATATAAGCCAACCCGGACTCCCAAAACAACTGTGATTCCTAAACCAAAAAGTCCGAACCTCAACTCTCAAACACCCAAAGCCCCTCCGACCCCACCGCTGCCCCGCAACGCGCACTCCCAATGGCAACCCCGCAGGCACGCTTGCTACCCCCACGAAAATTCTTCATGGTTCTTGTCATGCTTAGCTTCCAGTAGACTGGCCTTGTCACCGCCTTAATTACTATCATTACTCTTATGACTCTAATTACCATTATTACTATTATTACTTGTATTTCTATTATTGCTGTTATTGTTATTATAGGTCCCAAACCCTCAGGCTGTTGTGCTACATGCTGGCCTTCACAGCAGCTCATGCTGGCCACCTCAGACAGCAAAGTGCGCAGATATGTTTAAGGGGTTTGCTCGCAGTGAGGCAAACATGGTCGGCATCTTGCCTATGAACCAGACTAGCATCACCCTAAGGACCAAGACTCCAAGATGTCCATACCCCATAATGTGGGAAAAATCTTAGATAACGAGTCTGGGGTTCTGGGGAACAGGGTTCAGTTCAGTGATAACTGATTGAAATCATAGTTTTCCTTGACATCATTACAATACAGCCCCAGTATCTCAGGCTCAGAAGGTAATGTTGATTTGCCAGCTCGCCTTACAAGCAGCATTAGACATGCAGCCAAGGGAACAGTAGCTTAGCATGCACAGCTCATACGTAGACCTGCATCTCAGCCTCAATAGTCAACAATATCAAAAATGAAGTAAGTAGGAAATAGTAAGACTGCACACGATTTACCACTAGGTTCTTTGAGGGGTCCTCATCGCAAGTGCGGTGTGAGTGTGAGGACCCCTGGTGGAGCCCTGAAATCCTCCTGCCCACATGATCTTGAACTCTGGAGCTAACCAGGCTTTCAGCAGATATCACTCAGAATTCGTCGCTTCTTGCCCGCTGCCCATTCTCCTTCGGACTTTTTCGGTAGACGGCTTGGGGCAGCTTTAGGGGATCCCTTCCAAGGTCTTTCTCAGAGGCTCCACATTTTTCGCAGCTGAGGCGCCGGCGATGATGCGCGACAAAGGCGGCGGGAGCCCAGAGCTAAACCGGTGTATGGGTTTCAGCTGTTCGTGGGGGGGTTCCTAGGTTCCAGGTTCCGGGCTAACTAGGCAGTAGGCTTGAGCTTGCTTTAAATCTATTACCTGGGTGATGCATGACAGCTCTGTGCAGATAAGTTGTCAGTCTCGACGCTGCAAATTTGGCAAAAGAGGTGGACACATGTAAAAGTGGGTTCGTCCGTCATGAACTGCACTGCGCTTGAAACAGCAGGTTGCCAGGTGTGTATGCAGCTCTCATCTAAGGTTACAGCTGGGCTTAGGCACTTAGGGTTTTTGGGCGCAGAGTTCAGGGATCTTTGCCATGGATTCAGGCCCGCAGCTTTCAGTCCGCCTCATGCCATGTTCACCATGGCTACTCTTCTAGGAGGAATCTGGAACCACTTGCCCACCAACCAGGTTGCTCCACAAATATAACCCTATAATAATATCTCAGTTTCCATGTTATTTTCCATTATCCCCTACATAACCCCTATAAAACCCTATATAACAAGAGTGCAGACTTTGGTGTCATGGGCAGGTCATGTCATGATATGTCATCCCGCCAGGCTTTACGGCCTGTAAGAAAGCGGCTATATTGGGGTTCTATTAGGGGTTACATTAGGGTTATATTGGGGTAATATTAGGCTTGTATTGGGGTTACATAGGGATAGTGGAAACTACTACATCAGGTCTTATTGGCGCAACAGCAAAGTGTCAGCTGTAACCTACATCAACTGCAGAAACTCGCCCTGCACTTTCGGAGTGTGCGATCGGAGGGTCTGGCAAGCAGGGTGAAGACTAATGATGCACCCGCCGGCTGCTAATGAGTCCTTCTCCTGGGTACAAGGAAAGGTACCAGGAAATTCCGAAGCCCATTCACACCCTCACATGAGCAGGGGCTCCTTTCTTCGCACGAGTGCATTGCAATGGCACCGCACACATGCTGGTCTTGGTGAGCACCGAGGAAAATGGTGCAGACTGTAAGACCCCCTGCCAAGTTTGACCCTTCTGGATTCCTACCAATTCAGAGAACTGCCATCATAGTAGCCAAACTACTTTAGAAACAGCTGGACAGTGTGCTTGGGCGGGCGGCTGACCCAGGCAGAACTGCTCCCGAAAAACATCCTGAACTATCCGCATTACTTGGAGAGTGGCATTCAGATGCTAGAATGCTGGACTTTTTTCGACTGGTATCACCAAGACAGCATGGGCAAGCGGTCACACATCCACGGCACCATGGTGAAACTGTGAAACTTGAAAGCCCAGCCCATTGGACCTGCGGAGGATTCTCAACCTCGATGGTTCCAACATACGAACTATAGTCTGAACTCCTTGAAGAGGGTTATATAAGGGGTTATGTAGGGGACACCTATAGGGGTTATTATTAAGGGGGATACGGGGGTACTATGAGTTTACACTTTGGCCCATACGAACTGAGAACATCTCTATACGAGCTGATGCAATCTGAATCTCTCCATCTACCGAACTCGAAGCCAAAAGTATGCGAAAAGCATGCCAAAAGCCACAAGTTCAAAGCTGAAAAGACTACTACTTTCACTCATCCACTCAGTTCGGTAGTCATGGCACTTTATCAATAATCCCTCTTGCTTAATTGATTCTAGAGCAATGACAAATGCGGTTTTCCTGCAGTGGACTGGCGCCATCCTTCGTTGGCATTTTTGGCGGTTGAGGCCCCGTCAGTTCTCGGCGCATCAGCGCAGCACTTCACGGGTCTGTGGCCTGCGATGCGCTGGAGGCATCTAGTCCACAGATGCGGCTCTGCAGTGGGATTCTGGCATGATGCCCAGCCGTGGAGCCCAAGTCACCAGCTGATGGAATATCATACAGGGCTCAAGGTCGCCGTTACCTTAATTCATCATGGACGTGTACCGTGATGCGCACGGCTGCTGGAAGATACCTGGTGCCCTAAGACGTGTTGAAGCGAATCCTTCACGAGCCACCTACAGCCCTAAGCCAACCTCAAGTCCACAGGAACCATCAGCAAAGTTCCTGCTACTTCATCAAGCGCTGCACTGCGAACAGGCCTGGCGATGCCACTAGCCCCTTGGCTTCGCAATGGCTTTCTTTGTCTACAGTAGGTTCCACTTCATTTTCCGTGTCCTTTCCTTTTGTTCTCCATTATGGGGGTCCGCAAGCTCTGCTAATTTTATGCGCCAATAGATGTTCAATCCATAAGGTTTATGGTTTCACGATTTGTAGCGCTAGCATGGCTTTGCCATCCCCACGCAGTAGAAACATGCCATGGTTGAGACGACTTTGGGTCATGTGAGGCCTTGACGGTAAAAGCATATGCGGATTGCATTGGGATTATATGAGCTATAGTCTAAACTCCTAGTATCCCACTTAATAACCCCTGTAGTAGTCCTCTATATAATCCCCCAGATAACCCCCTTTAAGGAGTTAGACTATAGCTCATATTGAATTATTGGTGATTGGGATCATGGAACACAACATGGAAACTACCATTTGGAGTTTAGGTTCGAAAGCTGCTGTTTGCATGTCATCCACCTTCGCTACTATCATTGCAATACAATGTTCTGTCAAGTGCAGCGACATATGCACCATAGTCTAAACTCCTGCTATCCAAACGCCTATTCTACAATACAATCCCCTTTAAGGAGTTTATACCCTAAACCCCATAGAACCCCCTTCATGTACTTCTTTATATCCCCCTTAAGGAGTGTAGACTATATAACTCATATAGTAGTCTGCAGGTGAGCGGCCAAGGAGTCGCCGTGCACGTGTGGCTGGGACCTGGGTGAGGACACTACTGCTTTACTATACTTTCAAGTAGGGGACTGCTTCAGGGGCCTAAATAATTTCCAAAACCAAGATTTAGGGTTTGTGGTGTAAATACGCACCAGTATAATTTTAAGGTCTAGTCAAAGTACCCGATACCATACTATACTTCCACATACTGTTCAGCATAGGACTATGTGTAGGGCAAATGTCATTCCTGGAAAGATGGTCTGTTGCACTTCAGGGGCTGCGGAACATGGTAGTTGCCCAAAATAGGACCCAAATGTCGACCCCGGAGTACTATAATCCTTATTATGGGGAGCTCCAAAAAGGTACCCCAGATTTTGTAAACTCTCCTGGGAATCTGCCCACGTGTTAGTTTCAGCTTGCCAGGTCGTCGGGCCAGGAGTCCATTTCAAGCATTCTGGCTCCAACGCCAATGTCACCCCAGTTCTGGAAATGTGCAATGGAAATGACTGCGCGTACTGTTGTCAAATTAGAAGCCTGCTACAGTTGCCCATCTGAGATCCAGGCAGTTTGGAGAGAGCCGTCCAGGAAGGAAACCTTTTGTGGCAAGAAGGCTTCGGGCGCTACTCCATTTTGACATGTGAGATTCATATAATGCATGACGAAGATGTCAATTAAGGGGTTGCGGAGGAGTTCAGTGTGTGGTCGCAAGGGCCTACGATCAGGCCCGTGTCCGACCCATGCTGCAGGTCATCGCCTATGAAACTTCACAATACCCTCACATTTCCCTAAACAACCCACACGTACGGCCACGATTCCACATTACATACATCGTCTGGAGAGGACCTCTCGCAAGGAGCCTCGACAAAGTGCGGCTTGTTTTATAGCTCACATGACATGCTTTTGCAGTCATTTCCATGTGAGCTACTGTCTAAACGCCTAGTATCCCCCTTAATAACCCCTATAGTAGTCCCCTATATAATCCCCTTCAAGGAGTTTAGATTATGGCTCATGTCTTGAAAGCCAGGAACCTGGACACAGTTCGCAGCAGGGTCGTACCGAACCAGTCTGCCAGATTGGCAGGACCTCAGAGGAATGTCTGCCAAAGTTTAGGGCTCAAGGCTTAGAACTTGCAATCCTACAAACTTCCTAAGACTTGGCAGGATTAGCGGCTTTGGGTTGGGCTATAGTACTGAAGCAAACCTCAGGTCATGGGCCAGTGAGTCGTCAGCTACGACTGGCGCAGAAGTGCTTGGTCGGTCTTGTTTTCTCATGCCAGGCCGGTCTCTCATGTGTAGCATGTTTCACGTCATGCCTCTACAAAGCTAAGGTTGGTACTTCGGACCGAAATATGACTCAGGCTGCTGAACTTGAAAGGGAGACTTTCACTGGTGCAAGAGCCGCGGAATCACAGGTTTCCAAGCGGCTCTATGAATCATGTACAACTAAAGCAGACATGGTACACTAATGGGGCCTGTAAGCTTGAATGAACCCCTTCATCCCTACAGCCTTTGCTCAGTGCCACACCAGCGCGGAACCCGCGCGTTGGGACCCGGGGGTAGCAGGACCTGCTTCTCTCAAACAGGAACTTGCTCTGCAAGTGCTTCTGCCAGAGGTCCCTGCTTAGGACTGAAAATTTGCAGCCCTAAACCCTACCCCCCAAACCCCAAACCCCAAACCCCAAACCCTAAACCCTAAACCCTAAGAGACGCGCGGCTGCAGTGGATACCACTTAGCTTCTTCACTGGAGCAATTGATCCTTCAGGGCATCAGCTTTGGCCTACATTTTGCAATAATAGAGTCCCTTTAAAGGGTTATAGGGGGATATATATATATATATATAGAGAGGGATATCTTCTTCCGTAGCGGTTTGAGACGTGTAGTCGCACACATGAATTCTCCAAGACAAGCTCACTGCCCTGGGCAAAATGCAATATACCTCTCACGACAATAAGCAGTCCACCCACCGAACCTGTACTCTCGGCAGCATGGCTCAAAATTGTCGTCTGATAACTCTTGGCAATTGTGGCTTTATTGCTGGATCTGCTCGTCACAAAACCCTCCCTGTTCTCAGAAATCCACTGCAACATTGAGAGGGTCCAGGCAGCACCCGGGACATCGTCCCCGCTCAGGAGACGTCGCAGCTCATCTTCACAAGCGACCGCTCTCCCTCCGCCCGCCCCTTCATGTTCCAAACCATTAAGCTGATCCTCGTCTTGCTGGGCAGGCAACCAGTCGGAACCACAACCACAGGCCGCCAAGCGGCTTTATCAACCGTCCCTTCTCCCCAACAAGTGCTAGAATCCTCACCTCTAACTTCGAATTGCTGTGGCAGGTCAAGGTCGGCATGACGATATTTGGCAGCACATTCTTTAGAAGCCTGGATGTGTCTTCTAAGTCTAGCTGTAGCCCAAAATTCCCGAGAACAGCCATGGCACATCGTGCCAGCAATTCTCGACCGAAGGGCGAGAATGCCATGCCTCTTGGACTTGTGCGTATGCAGTGCGGCCTTGGTCCTGAATCCGGCTCCGCACATGTGACAACTCCAACCAACAGAATCAACAGAATCAAGCACGCATGGTCTCGCCACTACTATGCCACCTGCCTTCTCCAACTCTCTGATTTCGGCAGCCAAGCTCACGGCTGGCCTGCCCACTTCCTGCTGACATTGGAGAGCCCTTTTGACGAAGGCTTTCAGGAGCATAGCCCCTTGTTGAACACGGCATCTCAACGCCATGAAGCACTCCAAGGGATCAAGCGGCAACTGCCAGTCACGCTCCACAAAATCAAGCACATGCCTCAACGAACATACGACACCTTCAAGCCAAGTCTTCTCATCAAGCAGCATGTCCCAAAGGAAACCTGGCCCATGACTCACAATTTCTAGCAAAAGCCTTACTCTCTCGCAATGCAACAAGTCACCAGGGCTGAGCACACCCATCACGCTGCACACTTCTTCGTCTCTTAGCAGCTTTGAGCTGCAACCGGCAATAGCCCAGCAGCTGCTGCGATAGAAACTCATGACAGCGCTGTGGGCAAGTTTCTGCCTCCCTTTGGTTTTACAGATCCAGTGCCCTGCTCCGAAGAGGAATTTCCGCAACACCAAGGAAATCAACATGTCTCGCCTGTCATCACTGGTAATGGCGCTGTTTCGAAACAGCGTCTTACAGAGTCTCACCAGCACCGGCTGGGCTGCGCGGCGTCTCTGTGCAACATCAGCCTTACAAGATCCGTCATGAGTAAGTATCCCTCCCAAATGCTGATAGGAGTCGACCAACCTTACACTCACCATCGCACCACTGTTTAGACGGACATGCAACGCGGGCTTATCGGCAAGCAGATGCCGCCGCCTCGCCTCTCTGCTATGTGGCCCCCTGAAAATGCAAAGAGCAGCAGTTTTATTCACATCGAAATTCAGCTGTGTTCCGATTTCTCTGCTGCCCTCTTCAACGGTCTGGACAAGGGTCGCGAGCATGGGCACAACACTCAACGCATCACAGCAGGGGGTACATACCGCTACGTCATCCGCCCACGCCGGCATAGGCGCCGCTTCTGCATTTTCGTGAACTCTGACGTTGAGGCCCTTCTCCTGCAGAGTTTGTTCCAACCCTGACAAGAACACCGACTGAGCCAACTGGAAGAGCACGTCTGCAGTTGGTGTGCCTGGCACCGTTCCTGTAAGAGTCTTCTGCAGGATTCCTGGCCTAGCTCCCGTCGTGAACCACGAACCGCGCATCATCATCCGGACATACTCAACCAAGGCACCCTTTCCCCCATGCAACTCAATCAAGCCGGGGCCAAGCAAGGAAAGAAGCAATTTGTCCTGCTTCTCCGGTTGGGGGTGGATCGCCTGCACCAAACTGAGCAAACCAGCATCACGACTTCCTTCACTACCAATCAGGTGCTGCCTAAGCACAGCATAGTAAGCGCTTTGTCCGTCCAAGAACAACAAAGCCGCGCTACTGCCTTTGGCTTTGACCCATTCAATAAATCCCCTGGCTATCCTACTGGGGATTCCCATGCCCTTGCCCGGGAGAGCCCCATGTTGCCCTTTCGTGGTCACTCGCTTCAACACATCCAGGAGTCGCGTCCTGACCGCTTTGCATATGCCTTTGGAGGCCGCGTCAAACAGCGCAATGTT
>CAJNIZ010000159.1:123805-138572 GCA_905231905.1 Symbiodinium pilosum | reverse complement strand
TGCTCATCACATCCTGCACGGCAACATGACAGCAAACCCTAAACCCCAAACCCCAAACCCTAAACCCTAAACCCCAAACCCTAAATCCTAAACCCTGAACCCTAAACCCTAAACCCCTTTCTGAGGAGGTGGCAATGATCAGCAAGGCTGGGCTCATGGCGGCCAAGCAGTTACCGTATCATTTCGGCTCCAAAAGTATGGGTTTAAGCTTTGGGTTTAGGGTTTAGGGTTATTTGGGGATACTTTGGTATCCATTGGTTTAGGGTTGAGGTTTAGGGTTTGGGGTTTAGGGTATAGGGTTTAGGGTTTGGGGTTCAGGATTGGTTTGGGGTTTAGGATCCAGGCTTTGGGGTTGAAGGTCTATAGGGGTTAGGCTTAGGGAGCCCATGATACCTCCGAGCTTCGGATACTCTAATCGCCTAGCTATGCATGAGGCTTTCTGTGTCAAATCGGGGTACCCTACAGACTCTGGGGTACATGGGGATGATGAGGAGAACAATGCCCCTAAACCTGCCCGAGCCTGAATTTGAAGGGTTTAGGGTTTAGAGCTTAGGGTTTAGGGTAACCCTAAACCCTGGTCTTAAGTGCTTCCTGCACTTAACACCTAGATGCAGCACGACGCAACGGATGGTAGCAGGGCGCCCTGGGTTTAGTGTTTAGAGGAGGGTAATTCTAGCTAGACGAATGATAATGACAAGTATCCCCTTCATCTTAGGGTGAAAGGAGGTCTAGGACAAGTTGACAAATCCTCCAATTTGTTGTGGACTTTGCCTTCGCTGCACTCTGCTGACTCTGCGGAAAAGGGAAAGTTTTCTGCAAACTCCCGGCGCAGATATGGGAGTTTCCTGAAGTTGGGAGTCCCTTTTTCGCGGGTCCCCGAAGTAAGGCATCATAAGATTTTGGTGCCTATATTTGGGTCCTTCCATTTTGGGGAAGCCACTATATAGTAGTCGAGGGATACTTGGTACAAACGGGATGGAGCGGTCACAGCTCTCCCTCTGATAATGGCATTTAGGGCTTGAGGTTTATGCCCCCCCTATAATGGATCTTCCCAGTACTACTATTACATAACAGCGGGGAGTTCTTATTCTTAGGGCGTGAGGTTGTTGCTGCTGCTGTCGGGGGAGGGACGATAGAGGTTAGTTGAAGACACTCCCTGAAGCAGAAGCCCTAAATCCCTAAGACCCTACCTAGACACAGGAGGTAGAACCTTAGAAAAGGATGTGCGTTCGGGGACCAGGGAATCTTTAAAACCTAAAACCTACAGCGCTACCGTACACACACACAGTGTCAGTTTCCTGCCTTCTCGCGATCTGCCGCAGCTTCAACCTCGTCCACTTTCTCTTCCTGAAGGCGAATTTTACTAAAGGCATATGGGTGGTTGTCAAAATTATGGCCCCTTTTCGGGTACCCTAAATGTTAGGTGCCGTATTATAATAGGGATCCAAAAAGGGACCATAATTTTGACAACCACCCATATTACTCCAATACTAGAGAATCAAATGGAAAAGAAGATGGAACAATAAATGCAAACTGGGTTTATGTACTTTTCCATGGGGATCGGGATTATATGGGTGTCTACATTGGGGCCCCCGTGCTTGTAGAAACTACCATATGTCCTCACAGCTGTGGCTTAATATCAAGCCTCAGATGGGCTCTGTAAAGACCACAGTCCTAATCAACAATGCTTATATGGGGTCCCATGTCAATGAAAGCCTGCCTTGAGTGCAAACTCTAAAAACATGGTCCAGGGCTCAGGGTTGAGGAGTTGGGGTGTGAAACTTCAATTTTTTTCATAACGTCTACAGACGAATTCCTTCCCTGATTTCACCGCCTTTTTTGATTCGATGAGGAACTTGCCTGTGCATTCTCCACCCGACAACCCTCAACCCGCTTGTCATCCTTGCTTTGGATGGAAGCTTAGTCCCTACCGTCCTCAAAAATATTCAAAAAGAAATTGGGGCTTCGTCCAAATCATGGACCCTTTTGTGGGGTACCCTCTGCAATAGCACGCAGATCTGAATAAAAAGGGGCCATGTTTTGGAACAACCCTTCACCCTAAACCCTATACATCCCAGCAGACCTCTCTATAAATCCCTGACATACTCCCTACGAAACCATAGCCCTAAACCCTAAACCCTTAACCCTAAACCCTAAACCCTTAACCCTAAACCCTAAGCCCGAAACCCTTTGCCCAGCTGCTTTGAGCCGACGCACATCTGCCCGCAGCTCAGCGAGGGCGTCCCGAATAGGCTGCAGGGAGAGCTCCTGCTGAAAAGATCCCAGGGTTTAGGGTTTAGGGCTTAGGGTTTTGGGGTTTGGAGTTGAGGGTTTAGGATTTAGGGTTTAGGGCTTCGGGCTTAGCGTGTAGGGTTTAGAGTTTTGGGCTTAGTGCTTAGGGTTCAACCCTAGCTTTCAGGGGAAAAGATCAACAAGTAGGGGTTCACAGGGGCGTTATAGGCGTTATATAGGGCTTTATAGGGATTTAGGGTTTAGGATTTGCGGTCAGGATTCGTGACTTAGAGCGATTGCCAGAATCTAAGGTTCCCATGGGCCCAAGATGGTACAGATCCCTCAAGGAGGACAAGGTTAGCAAATCATAGTTTATGTTATGGTACATTATAGTATATGTGATAGTCTATTATAGCATAATATGATATATACTATAGTATATTACAGTGTTTAATCCCTTCGCACAAACCGTGTATATCTGTATATCAGCAAAGGCTAAAAAGATGAGATGAGGAGCATCTCAAGACCTGACCTCACTGACTGTAGGTCGCCCGTGTACGCAATCACCGCCATCCCATCCCTAGGGATCCAAATAGCCCAATGTTGGTAATATTTACAGACTTTAGGGCCCAATGTAGGTATGATTTGTATACTCCTAGGGTATTATTGGAGAACCACACACATATTCACCGAAAGCCCAGGAGAGAAACCCTCCTAGACCTTAAACGCTGGATACACTTACCAACTGGACGAATAGCATACCCTGCCCTCTGACTTGCCAGTTCGTCTCCTTCTGTAGCCGATCTTCAATGGACCCGAACTTCTCCATCAACTCTTCCTTGGTCGCCTGGCTACCAAAACGATACCTTGTGCTTGGCAGTTAGTTAAGGAAGGTACCACATTCATTCATCCACCCCTCCATCCCTCCACCCACCCACCCACCCACCCACCCAGCCAGCCAGCCAGCCAGCCAGCCAGCCAGCCACCCAGCCAGCCAGCCAGCCATCCATCCATCTTTCCATGCATTTCCTTGCACAACTCAGCCAGCTCTGCAAGTTTTCTGCGATCATGGTTCACATTATTGGCCCAAGCTTACGTTGCTTTACATGTTTTGCAAGGTCTTTGTGGAAGCAAAACCACGCGCCTCGTGTAGAAAGGTTGGTGATAAATCCCTTCTACCTAAACCCCGAAGCAAAGGTATGTAAAATAATAGCCCTAGATCTTGACTAATAGCCATAAAGGCCATTATTTGACATACTTTTGGGGTTCAGGTAGGTCTCCAGCTCATCTTGCTGGGTTTAGGGTTTGGGGTTGTCTCACTCGGGGTTCCACTCGGAGGGATCCCAAGTATATGGGGGCTTCCTGACATTAGGGGTACCTCTAATGAAGATATAGGGGTTATATAGGGGTATAGGGTTTAGGGCCTAGGGCTTACCAAAACAAGGGGCACGTTTCTGGGTTATAATAAGGACTATGGCATTTAGGGATCTAAAGTTGGGGTCCCTCTTTTTTTGGAAACTGCCTTGTGTAGGAGCGCTAACTAGAGGATTAAGTTACACTCAGCCATAGAACTCGCCTGCTGGCACAAGGATGATGTTGCTTACGATGATGAGTTTTGGGGCTTCAGGCTTGTGGAAAGCCCCCCAAGCTTACCTTTTAGCAGGAATGGATCTCTCGGATATGAGGTAACCCTTGAAAACATAGAAGGATGCGAACAAGAAACATCACCTGGCTGCAGGCATTCAGAACATCCGTGAAGCAAGTTAGGACCCTGAGAAGCATCAAAAGCTGAGGAGGGAGGTCTCAGGGCCAGTGGACTCAACCTCACTGTTCATAGACTTCCTCAACCCTCTTCCTAAAGAGGTAGCAAGGAAAGATAAGAAGCAGCAAAGGCTGCGCGACACATTGTTGAGGGTTTAGGACAAATTTTGATCTAGGGATGCGTCTGGACGCACACCCCCGACACGCACTAGCAAACCACACATGTCTTAGGAATCCTAGGAACTAAAGAAGCTCGGCAAGACCGATGAAAGTGCCCTTGTGCAAGGGATCTCCTAAACCGTACTTTGGTGGCAAGATCCCTTGCGTGTCAAGTCTTAAACATGCGGAAGCTCCACGTGATCCATAACCACCTCTCCGTACACCCTCGCATGGTCTTGCCACACAGCCGTGGGTGTTTCCAAACAATGACTACAATGGATCCGGCTCGTATTTATACTTTGCGGCATGCCCCTGGGAACCTCAAATTGTTGGAAGGAGCCTTGTGGGTAGTTCCCAAAGTAAGGGTCCCATTTTGGTACCCCTAAATATTAGGTGCCATAATACCATCTATAACCAAAGGAGGCCCCTCATTTTCAGAACAAAACACGTATCAAATCCCCTTTCTCCCTTTTTCCTCCCCTGAATCCTAAACCTTAAACCCTAAACCTGTAGGCAATGCTCAGGAGCCTTGTCACGCTCTGCGGCCTCCAGCCCTTTTTCAACCTGAATTTGGGCTTAGGGTTCCCTAAGCCTTATATCCCTCACCCCTAACCCCCAACTCCTAACCCTAAACCTTAAACCCTAAACCCTAACCCTTGGGATTTAGGGTTCAGTGATGGTGCCTGTGGAGGATTTGGCGGGCTCAAGCTTGAGACGCTCCCGTTTCGTGGTTTTGAAGCTTCAGGTTTGGGGTTTGGGCTCAGTTTTACAAACGTGCTGTGCAGAGTTTAGCTTTTGGGGGGCTCAATTGAAGAAATCTGTCGGGTTGACCTATAGTCCCCCTCAAGTGGATAGAGTATGGAATGGCCCAATATCATACAAAGATCCCATATACCACTGCACATATCCTATCTTCTTAAGTGGGGCCCTGGACCTTAAACCCTAATCCCTAAACCTAACCCCTAAACCCTTGAGGGAACTATAACGCTATGGGAAGTGTAATGCCAGAAAGGTTTCTGGCATGAATCTCATACGGGTTCGATTGGGCGGACAGCTAAACGAAACTATGGAAACACAAAAGGAAGCAAGGGCCCTCAAAGGGAGCATCCGACTCCAATTTTGCTGGGTGCCTGTATTTACTACCACGCCCCAAATCCCCGAACCCCTACACCCAAAATTCAAAAGTTTAAATCTCAGATTGGAACTATGGACCCCTATAGTATGGGCCCTTAAATCTGGGGTTTTTGTACACCGATGCACGATGTTTATCAAGGTTCCATGGTTAGGACTCAGAAAGCAGTTAGCAGACTAAGCTGTGGCACTGCGGAGGGTTCCAGACGGCCCGAGAGCCCGGCTGCAAGCACTCGGTACTGCAGACTTCTGCTCTGGGCGGAAAGGCGCGGCTTTTTTGTTGGATGCCACCCGGGGAGCCCGGAACTATTTGATTTTAGGTTCAGGGTTTAGGATATGATTTAAGGCAGATTATATACCTTGAGCCATATTAGGGAAATGAGCGGTATTGAGCCCTTCTGTGCAAGAGGGTCTAGGGTTTGACGGGCTTCGTGTTCAGGTTGTTTAGGGTTTGGGTGTTAGGGCCTAGGCTCAATTCCAAGAGATCGGCAGTGCTGTATTGACATTGTTACATGTGGTCTTTTTCAAATAGCTGGTCCTTTTCAGGGGCTTTGATGTAGCTCCGAGGAAAGGCTCAAGGAATTCCAGGATGATTTAGGGCAACGTTTGAGTTTTTGCGTCGGGGTGCTTCCTTGGGCCTTCTCTTGATGTTCAGAAGTTCATCAGGGATTTCGCATGCGGGCGGGTTCAGAAGCATTCATCCGTATGACAAACGACTAATCCCTCCCGCTAAGATTAAATCCCCCTCACCCCCCTAATGTTAAATACTTACAGTGTGGTATATTATAGTACGTACTTCGGGAGTATTTAGTATTAGGAGATGGTCGGGGGGGTTTACTATCAGGGGAGGGGATTAAGTTTAGGGAAGGTTTCCTTCTGGTCATTATGTTGGCAACAAAGCGCGAACCTTTGTTCAAATACCAAAAACATCCTCAAGTAGAGAGAGGCTGCAGATTTGGGATCCCCAAACAAAATTAAAAAATGTTTGTCTGCTTTTGAAGAGGACTCGAACCTGGAACCCTTGAACCTTTAAGCCCTACGGATTCCTAAGCCAAATGCCATACGTGAAAACCTCATCCACCTCCCCCCTGACCCCACCTCTCCGCTGCCCCTATCTCTGGAACCTGCAGACCTTAACCCCAAACCTACTTGAACCCTAAGCTCTATACACCCCAACACGTCAACCCCAAACTTCCAAAACCCTAAACCCTACCTCAACCCAACCTTAGTGAGAATTCACCCTGCGTACACCCTACACCCCTGAATTCTGCCTGCTCAGCCGTCACTTTCTCATGTCTCAAAAGAGCTCCCCGGGCCCCTTCCAGTTTGGCCTGAAACTGCTCAGGCAGTTAACGCTGCAGAGTGTAGGGTCCAGGCTATCCCAAAGTTAGGGATAGGGTGTAGTGTTTTCGGAATGGGGTGGGGTACTCGCTTGCGGTAGGTAGGGTTAATCAGGTGCTGGTGGCGGTGGTGGTGGTCGTGGTGGTGATGGTGATGGTGATGCAGCTGAGGCCCTGGAATGCCAAAGGTTTTTAAATAGAAAGTTTTGTGGATAAGGTCTTGGGTCTAAGGTATTGGGTATAAGGCATAACCCGAGTCCCCAACCCCTAAACCGCGATTCAACAAATATTGGGAATGACTTCTTAGAAGGCGGAGCGGCAGAGCGCATGTGGTGGACCAGCACCCCTAGAACTGAAGAAGCAAATCCAACCCCCCAAGCAAGGATCAGGTTTCTCGTAATGAGGAATTCAATTTAGAAGGTTCACGGCGTTCTTCCAATGCGCCGAGACGAGGGGGGGTTTAATCGCGAGCAATGACTCGGGTTTGGCGTGTGGGGTTTGGGGTGTGGGGTCTGTTGAGGGGACAGTCGAGGACCATGCCGGGTGTGAACAAAGGTGATCTAGGGACTGGCTTTACAAAGGTGATGTACAAAGTGCTTGGGGGTCGCAGCCACTCTTGGTGAATTGAGGGAACGCTCCATCACTGTATCAATGTTGCCGGATGATACTTCCCGGGTTTTCCGAGTACGTACTAGAGAACTACGATCCTCATTGAATAGTCACGAGGGTTTAGAATTTGGGGTTTCCCAAGATCAGCCCTTTTGGGGTTCCGTGTAATAAGGATAGTAGTATTCTGGGGTCTATGTTACATAACAAAAGCGGGGTCCTTGCATACACTTCAGCCTAGTTTGCAGCCTGCAGTAAGAGGACTCGTAGGACAGAAGGACATAAGCACTTTGCAGGGCAGGGTTTCAGAACATGGGCTCTAAGCCCAGACCACTTAAACTAAGGCACTTTGAACATCAGAACTCTCATAAGGCCTAAAAAGACCTAAAACATCCAAAGGGGCTTGGCCACATGCAAGTAAACTATTTCAATGAACATTACTCTGACTACGACCATTACCATTCGTTTTATTCCCCGACCCCTGCTATTAAAACCCCACCCTCCCAGACATTGTATATATATATATATATAGAATATTGCCATTGAAATGTGGGAAAGGGACACCTATTACTTTCGCTATTGCTATTTCAACCCTAAACACTAGCCCCTGCTGCTATTACCATGAAATTTCGAAATTGAACCCTAAACCCCTATAAACCCCTACGAAGCCCTAAACCCCTAAACCCCTAAACCCGAAACCCTAGCCTCTTGTGTCTCCAGGTTCTCAGAAAGGCTTCGGAACTGGCTGTCGGTATGGTCCCTCTGCATCAAGTACCTGAGCCGAACCCCAGTCCGCAAAGCGCCCCTTTCGCACGGGGGAGTCAAAACAAGCGCGGCTTTCTTATCTCAAAGCTCAGAACAAAAACAACACCTCAGCAAACATATACCCTAAATCCCCTAAACCCTAAACCCTAAACCCTAAGCCCTAATACCCTAAATCCCCTAAACCCACCAAACGCGGATCCGACACTGAAATCAGAACGATCTCAGCAAGTCCACCGCTCCGCTAACGGCGCACCACCAAGATCTCAAGCGGGATGTGACGTGCGTCTTGGCCTCGTTGCATCAGCGAGGAATAAGGGAATATCTACATATATATATATACACATATATACACACATATATATATATACATATATACTGTATGGGGACTATATAAAGACTATGTTCCTTATTCCCTGCTAGCAAGCAGTAAGTACGGGTAAACGCAGAAGGAAGTGGAAGCGAAGATGCCTTTGACGAACTAATCATGAGGACTCACTACCAAAGCCTTTTTAAGGAGGTTTCCTTTGGGTGCTGCCCCCACCATGTAACAGTGTATGGTAGGGGTCATACTAAGGGCTATATATAACGATATTATGAATATTATCCTAAACCCTGAACGCCGTGATAGAGTGGGGGGGCAGTACCCAAGGTTTCCAGGCTTTCGTTGAGCAAGCTGGGGTCGGCCAGTCTCGCTGTAGAAGAGTCTCCATGTCTGCTGTGCCAGAAACTCCATAATTTGGAAGGTTGTCAAAAACCATATGCTTTGTGGGTCTCCTGTATGATTTGGCTCCTAATTGATATCTGGCGTAGCCTAAAAGGGGGGTAAATATGTTGACAATCTCCTCCTTGCACAACCCTAGTCTCTAGTCTATTATAAACCACCCAAATGCCCAGTTTCGATTTCATGTTCCATTTCTTTTCCGTTTGATTCTCCGATATTGCCCTAAACCCTAAACCCCGAATAGTAGCTTCCGTTTCCTTCTCCAGTCCTCACCCTAATACTAAAACCTCCCCCTAATTCTGACATCTAAGTTAGGTGGACCCCCCACCCTGTAATAATCATGTACTGAGAGTTTAAGAGGAACCTAATATAGTTATTATTATCCCTCATAGTCACTATTACAGGGTGGGGGTCCACCTAATATCTAAGCCTGCAGCATAGACCTGCTTGACTCGTCGCAATGCCTCCCACCAAGGCTCCGCAGAAATTCGTCCAGGCAATGACTGATGCGCTTAGGGAACTTAAGTCAAGCTACATGACTGGGATATGCAGCAGTACATAAGGTGGTGTGCGTAAAAAATGCCTTTAAGTTCCTTGAGAGCAACCCAGAACGTTTTTCCGACATCTAGCTCCAAACAAAGCATCCAGCATGTAGGCCAGAGTTCAGGACGTAGGGTTTCGGGTTTAGTTTAGGGTTTAGGGTTAGGGATATGTCAGGGGTCCTATCACAAGACGCACTGCCACGCTCAACACCATGCAGGCGCAAACTGGGCAGAAAGCGTATGACACAGTGGTCCTCGCGCGTCTTGTTCAAGTGCTTCACGAAGTTGGCCTCATGCAAATGTCTCTAAGGGTCCAAGTACCCGAATTTTCAAGCTTCAGGTGCCACATAATATAATCTAAAATGTAGATTGATCCTTAAATTTGTGGGTAGGTGCACCCTTAGGGATTGATCAACAGAAACAGCGGCGTCAACCACAAAAAATGGCTGCAGCCAAACCTGAATTTCTGCTACGAATGGCTCCCTAATCGCTAGTACGATCAAGCATGGTGCTCTCGACAGCGCTACGACTGGTTCAACCATGGCTTTCCGAAATCCAACCGTTCACATCATTTTTTCCTGTCTTGCCCTCACTGGGTCACAACAACAACAACAACAACAACAACAACAACAACAAGAACAACAAGAAGTAAGATTCTCGCTGTCAGTGGGCGCGTGTAAAGAATGGAACAAACAATGAGGTCTATTGCAACGATTTTGTGGGCTAAGAAACATAAACCCTTAACCCTAAAACCAAGGGTTTCAACCGGTGAGGCAGACCACTTCTGCGCGTCCCGTGGGGGGAAGATCTAAAAGTCGGATCCTTTGCAGAAGTTTAAGTTCTAGGGTCATTATCCCCCCATTCTAACTCCCCATTGTCTTCTAGAAGATCTATCTTACTCCAGTCTGGGTAGCCAAAAACTGTGGAGCAAGCCCAGTTCTCGATGCACGCTCGTAGCAGGCGGGTTTTGTTATACCTGATCGCGGTTTACGTGGAGGCCCATGGGACTTAGTAATTACTTATACCTGGGATTATAACCCTACTTATAATTAGGGTAACCCCTATAAGCCAATTTAGGAGGATTATAAGTAGGTTTGTAAGTCCCGTGGGCCTCCAAGTAGGGTTTAGTGTTTAGTTAAACCCTAAACCCTCAACCCCTAAACCCTAAACCCTAAACCTCCAAGTAGGGTTTAGTGTTTAGGACTCCAATACAGGCCTTCAGCTCACTTGGCTCATCGGGGCTGCTGTTAAAGAACATTTAAATTACCATAGGGTTTAGGGTTTAGGGCTATGGGCATGTAGTAACAAGGCAGTGTTCCTTATTATGGTAACTGAATTTAGGGCTCAGGATGTAGGATTTGAGATTTAGGTTTAATAGTATTAGGTGTAGGGTTCAGGGTTCTACTTAGGCCCAAACTACCAGTTTAGGAACCCCGAATCTAGAAATCCCAACCATCACCCCGCTTGTTGCTATAAATGAATCTTCAAGTAGGGTGTCAGGCTTTGGCTTGTAAGGTTTTGCGTGTAGGAACCAGGGCTTGCAATTGCACAAGTTGAGTTTTGGGCTCCTTGGTTACGCTATACCCCAAACCCTGAACCCTAAAAACCCTAAACCCTAAACACTAAATACCCTAAACCCTTGAACCCAAAAGATCACGGGAGGGATCCGCTGCTTGGAACAATTTTCCCCCAATACTTGAGTGTTTCTCACAATGGTGGATACCGTTTTGGGGTCCTCATGATAAGGTTTACCATCTCTTGGGGTCTATATTGGGGTCCCCCTATTTAGGAAAAGCTACCCCATTTCTGTGCACGAAGGATTTCTGATCCCTGCGCATCAAGGCCTCTTCGGTAAAGGTCGCTCTCAAAAGAGTCTTGCACCCAAAGGGTCTTATATTCTTGGGCTGTTACAGGCGTTTGGAACAGGGCACCGAAATCAAGTCGAGGAAAAAGGGAAGGAAGACCAGTGACGCTTTGAGTGAGAAGCGGTGCTTTACGTCCTGCGAGTGTTTCCGCAAAGTGTAAAATAGCTACAGGTCTCAATGTACCTAAATCATGGGACCGGGCTCAATATGGCCTATAGCCTACTGTTTGGCTAACTGGGAGCCCTAGGGGAAGCTATAGGCCTCAAGGTACCTACATACAAACCCCGTCGAGCCCCAAGTTCGCCATATATATCCGAAAACCCTCTGAGGCTTTATACTGGCGGGGTTTTGCACTACGGTGCAAGCCCCTAAACCCTAAACCGTAAATCCAAAGCCCAATCCAAATGGGCTGGTTAGCGCGCTGTGTGTCAAGGCTACACCTCTGTGCTGAAAATCCATGGCCTGAAATGTCATTTACTATACTTACTGGTGCTTAAGGGAGAGTGGGGGAATTGATCCTTGTCATTTGCCCTTTATGGTTTGGTCTCAAAAATTATGGACCCCTACTGTGGTTATAGATCATATTACGGCACCTAATATTTGAAATGGGACCCTAATTTTCGGAACTACCCGTATTATGATCCCACATATACCCCTACAATGGTACCTATATTCACTCCCCCTCTCCCCTTAAGCACCAGTGGGATTAGTGTCAGAGAGAGCTCGTGAATTTCGATGCGATCGACGTTCTTGCTGGGGTTATCCTGGATTACTATTCTTAAGGGATTACAATAGTACCTCCCCAAAGGTACCCCCCCAGGGTTTAAGGAGCTAATAAGGACTATATAGGGCTTAAGGCCTAATAGGGTTCTAAATCTGGGGGTGTACCTTTGGGGGGGTACTATTGTAATTCCTAAGTTTCCTTATTCCTGGTGCCAACCTGCGTTTGGCAGTATCAGTCTGGAACGACACTGACTGTCGTTAGTCTGCGATGGGTTGTATTGGGTTTAGGGTTTAGCGTCTATAGGGCTTTAGAACTGCTATGGTTTTTGGTAAGGGGTTACCATATATTATCCAACAAGCTACATGGGAGGGTCTGGGTAAGACTGAAACCCTAGACGTTCTGGAGTCCCACAGGCGCACGGATCCCATTTTGCCGCAAACTTGTCCATCATTTCCCGTCGCTCTTGATCCCTTGGCTTAGGGCGCTTTACGTTGTACCCTTATTGGGTCCAATCCCTTGGGCTTTGATCCCGGAACCGTGGAATATGGCCCTGTTTTAGGGTAGTTGGGGCCGCAAACCTAAGGTCACAAACCTTAGGTGTTTGAAAGTTTCGGGCTTGGCGACCGTCATCTCTGAGGGGATGATGGGGTGGAGTTGCTATCATGATTCTGCAAGCAAATCTTGGGAACCTCCCAGTTGGATGCTTTTGCTCTCTAGACGTGCATCAGAGCATGTTGCAGATTAGAGTTTACAGTTCCAACTAGAGGATGCAGCCCTCTGATTTCACGAAGCATGAAGGGGGCAACGAAACACTGCAGAACTCCTTTGAACTCCTTGGCTAGTCTTCACTAGCCTTCCTTCTGGAGCGCAGCAAAGGCGCAGATGATACTTGCAGACGAGACTGCAAGAATACCCGAGTCTGTGCTTTAATGCTCAGGCGTTAAGACGAGTCGATCTTTTGCTTGGCCTATAGGTGTGGTCACAAATTTGCTGGCAGTTACCCTGATCCACACTGAGCCCTGCAAGGAATATTAACCTGCCCATTGATTCATGCAGTGACAGTGAGGATTCTCAACCAGGCCAGAACAAGCGCGGAAGGCGGCAACCGCTTTCAAACATGTTCGCAGCCCCAGGCAATCATGAAACTCTCTCCCCCAAAATATCCCGATTTGAATCTTGGACGCTTGGTACTACTGTTCGTAGAAACCCAACAGTGAGATTGTTTTTTCCCTACCCCAACCCCAGGGGTCACTGTTGCGAGCCTCCATCCACAATCCAAAATCAGAACACAAGATGTTGGGGGGGTTACTGTTCTTGGCAAGTCGGCATTCAGCCCCAAGTCACCAAATCCTAGTTTGTCATCACCCTATGAAGAGCTATAACGCCCTGGAGGATCCCAAGATGTCATTCTCCAAAGCCGTCTTGCTCTACTTGTTCGGACTGTTGCTTTATAAGAAAAGGTGTGGGAAGTGGAACCTCATGAGAACTACTAGCTAATCCCAACATATATCCTGACTATGCGTCCTATGTATTAGCTCCCCGGGAGCACCAGCAAGTTTAGGGCTCCCTGCTGAACCTCGAAGAACTTTTCGGTGATGAATTCTCGAAGCCTCCCCCGCACAGGTCTAGGCCCCTAGACTTACAGAGAGGAGTCATCTGACATTCGGATGCTCCGCATAACCGCCTTTTCCTTGGAACTCTGTCCTGATCTCTAATAGGTCTACAGTCTTACTGTCTTACTGTAAGGGCCTAAAAGATTAGAATGGGCTTTGGGATGTGTGATGTTACAATTAGATAAGATTTATTAAGGAATCATGTGGATAGTTAGCCAGGCCTCTACATTAACTGTCCCATTAACAACCACATACAGCCTGAGTCTCCAAAACATGCTCCATGTGTCCATCTGATTCTCAGGCAGTCGGTGCTTAGACCCCAAGGTCTAAAACATCTAAAATCCTTAGTGCCGAGCCCTAAACCCGAAGCCTTGCACCCTAAACACTGAACCCTAAATCCTACACCCTAAATCCTGAGCCCGAAAAACCATGAACCCTAAAACCCTGAACCCTAGAAGCCGCAAGCCCTAAAACCAGGTACCGGCGCCCGTAGTGCGCCTTGTGTTTTTGCACATAGCAGGCGATGCATACAGCCAAAACCCACAGAAAACGCATGTTTCATAGTAGGTCGTAGGATGAGGCACAAGCGAAATCCCTGAAACATACCATATCTTTAGAAGAACATGGTGCCAGAACTGAGGCGGGAGCTACGTTTTTGCACAGTCTTTTCTCGAAACTCTGTCAGCCCCTATACTTCTGGCACAGGCTGGCCAGCGCAGCATACGGATCCTTCTGAACCCGTCGCCACTGGAACTGGTAGACATAGGCCCGCAAACCTTTCAAAAGCAAGCTGACCCACCGCAGGTCTGTGGCCATTGTAACCCTGCTGCTGAGCAATGCGCTACTCCAGGTAACTGCTCAGGCAAAGTTGCGATTATTGCCCCCCCCCCACCCCAAGCAGAATGATCAAAACCGTAACTGCTCAGACAAAATTGCGATTATTGCCACCCCCCCACCCAAACCAGAATGATGAAAATTGCTACGAGCGCAGGGCGCATTAGGGGTGCCGCCACCTAAAACCACCCTAAACCCCCAACCCTAAACCCTGAAAACCCTGAGCCCTGTATAAGAAATATCAGTACTATAAGTATGAGCATGAATAATAGTAAAAGTACTAACAGGAATACATATAATAAACGATTAAAATATTTGTAACAGTACTATGACTGCTAAGTCTGGAATGCAGAGTTGCTCGTTTGCTCTCGAGGAACTTAGAGCAAGTTACTACAACACGGAAACTCTATCAGTTATGTTATACCCATCTTATGGTAACTTAATTTAAGGTCCTAGACCCTAAATCCTAAACCC
>CAJNIZ010000159.1:109918-123463 GCA_905231905.1 Symbiodinium pilosum | reverse complement strand
TAGGGTTTTAGGGTTTGAGGTTTAGAGGTTTTGGGGGGTTCGGGCTAACATGTTGAAGATGTTTGAGGTTTAGATGTTGAGCGTTTGGTTTAAGTTGCGGGGTTCAGGGGTTCAGATTTAGGGTTTGGGGAATGGATAATCAAGTGAAAGCTGAAGTGGAAGGGGGGTTGTAGGAATTCAAAGGGTTCATGGCTCTGCGTTGAGCTTCAGGTTGTTCATAGAGCATGAAGCAGTGGAGAAAAACGAAACTACTGCTATGTTATGGGAGGCTACTTTTTCGATCCCTTCCTGTATTCCCTACAAGCAACCAATCAGCGTCAGTGCAACGTCCATGGGCTTGCGGGTTTACATGGCTTGGATTTAAGCTCCAAATCCTAACCCCTAACCCCTAAACCATAAACACTAAACCCCAAGCCAGCGTTATCCAGCTTGGGGGGGGGTCAGAACTTAGGGTTTGAGGTTGGTTGGGACATAAGGATGTGCGCTGTACCCGCATCTACAAAGCAGGGAGTAGATGTCACACTGAGTGTCTACACAAAATTTTGTAAGGGTCTAGGGTTTAGGGTTGGGACTATCATTCTGCCGGTCAACTCCCCTGGCATGAAAGCACTTCTTCTATAGTCTGCAGCATCTATTATATAGTCCCCTATAATCCCTACATAAACCCAATATAGTGGTTTCCATTTTCTTTTCCATTTACCGAATATTACCCCAACATATTATAATAGTTTCCATTCTATTTTCCATTATGCCTATATTACCCCAATATACTAGAATAGTTTCCATTTTATTTTCCACTATGCCTGTATGTAATTCATATGAGGTGCTGACATATTCGTCTCTGTGGCCTTTCATGTGGTGGCAGCGGGAATTTGTTTTGAGATGTGCCTAGGGGTGACAACACATCAGAATGAGCCCTTTTCCGGCTGTAGCTGCTTCCTAGAACTTAAAGCAAAGGGGGTGGTCGGTACAGGCTTAGTGGACATTGTTTTGCAACAAAAGGGAAAACACGACGTACTTTGACGGGGGGAGAGGCTAGACGCGCATTGAAGGAGGCGCCCGAACTCTGCTGAACTACCAGGCGCTGCCCTTCGTGCGTGCTGACCCCTCTCTAGGCCCCTGCTGACATATGAGCTACAATCAGTATTTCTACATAATCTAATCTAATTAATGGACATAGGTTCCTTACTAGGGACTATACTAAACTACAAGAGGAACCCTATGCCCCCAAGGGTCCCTTAACAAGGCTAATATTGACAGTAGCTAACATGAATTTTGAAACATCCATCTGATATGCTTGATCGCTAACGGCCTTGTGACCCTTCTGAAAAGGGCCCCCTCATGCAGACGGTTTTCGAGCCGCTTTTCTCAAAGACATCCTGCAGCCTGTGAATACTGCATCCTTGAGGCTCTTGACACCGAGGCTGGCCAAGACCCGAAAAAACAACAAAACGACACAACCCACAACCCCCCCTAACGCGCCAATAATTTGGCAGTTTTCCTACATGTGAGGGCACCACAATGAGAACATTTATGACTGGGGTTGTGAATCTCAGGTGATGAGGGGGAGGGCCTGATTAGAATATTGGGGGTTTTCTGGGATAATGGAAAAGAAAATGGAACCTACTATTTAGGGTTTAGGGTTTAGGATTTAGGGTTTAGGGTCTACGGGTCACCTTGACGGTCCCTGATTTCATGGTCTTCCCAAGGCATCCTTTCACAGCCTCCGTTGCGCAAGAGTCGAACTGCTGCTTGACATAATGCAAGTCACGCCTAGGTACTGGCATGGGAATGCCCTAAAATGTGGTAGGGTTTAGGGTTTAGGGTTTAGGGGTTTAGGGTTTAGGGGTACTGGCATGGGAATGCCCTAAACCCTAAATAGTGGTTTCCATTTTGTTTTCCATTACCCCCCATATATCCCCAATATAACCCTAATATTACCCAAATATTACCCTAATGGGTACTGTCTTAAAACCGTGGGAAAGGTTGTAGACTTTCTTATCCTCCCCGTCAGCTTCTTCACCGCATGGTCATCTTTCGTATAATGCAAAAAATGTGAACAGGATACCTATGCCCATGCAGGGGTCCACACTGAGATTAGTATACTAGGTACTAGGAACATAGGAGAGCTGTTCTAACTTTCTGCTCATGAAAAAGCCACCTTTCGCTGCGCCTGGCGCGGAGCTTTTGCGGTCTTTCGCGCGCCAAGTACACACATGTTTTGCCATATTGCGTTTTTCGTCTACATGATTCATATTCGGGCTCCTTCAGAAGAACATGTCCTGGGATTGGGGCTGTGTGCTTAGGGAAGACACGGCCAAAGCAACCTCGTGAGGCCCATCTCAGCCATTCAAGATAACCGTGCAGATGACCCCTACGGCAAGACCGGCAAGACCTTTCGCGGACCTTTCGCCGCACTTCTGCGCATCCTTCGCGCCCCAGGAAATCAACACTGGGAACCCATTGTAAGAAGTCGGCTTAGGGATTTTAGCACAACCCTCATGTAAGAATGCTAATGGGATTATCACGATCCCCTGCGGTCACAAATTGCGGCTGGGGTAGGTTTGGGGGCCCTATAAGAATTTGAAATTTATGTCTTTACAAGGGCTAAATAAGGGTTGAAGGTAACTGAGATTCAAAAATACGTTCAAACCTCGGCTGGTGGGTGGGAGATCACATAAGGAATCACAAGCTTGCCCCGGTCAATGGAGGAAATCTTGCACCACTTAGGACCCTCCAATATACAGTATTTTTTTTAGGTATAAACTATTGGGTAGTTTCCCTAAATAAGGAGACCCCAATATAGACCCACAATACTATATAATCCTCATGAGAAGGACCCCCAGAGAAGTACCCCTGATTTTGGGAAACCCACATATAGACTCGTGCAAAGACATCCTCCATTCTCAGCAAGCATGGCTACCGCTTGCACGCAACTGTGGTAGAGCGCCAGGCACCATCACGGAGTGGTGATACTCCTCATCTTCAGGCAAAGTCAGGGAGACTTAGTCAGGAAGTAGGCTAATAGTGAAAATAACCTGCTTTTTCTCCTCATGTTCAAGCAACGTCATTTCGTCATGGGCCTGTTTATCCTAAAGCGCTACTGCGGATGGAAGAAATCTTGCACCACCCCATATACCAAATACGCTAGGAGTTACGGTACATTGGGGATCCTATTGCGTTTGCTCATCCACCGTAGGATCCGAAGCATCAGACACATAGCAGGTAACACTTTGTGGGAATGGCCAGACCGCCACAGAGCGACTTCGACTGATGGCAACAACAGCAATATCATCCCTGAAATGATGTGACAATAGCAGCGAGCATATTAATTAAGAAACCAGTCCACATGAGCTATAGTCTAAACTCCTAGTATCCCCCTTAATAACCCCTACACAGCTAGACTGGGGCAGGTTAGGTTTCGAGGTTTAGGTTTAGGGTTAAAGGTTAAGGGTTTGGCGTTTAGGGGTCCCTATAAACATTGCCTTTTGGCTTTATAGGGAGCGTATTGGGATGAAGGGTAATAGCATGTGCTAGAACATGAGTTCAAGCCCATGCACCCACGACAACACGCCTATCCAGTTTTTAGGTTCCATTTGAGTTTCAATCTTCTTTTCCATTTCATCCGCTCTCGTTTGGGTAATATCTACCCACATAACTTCTAAACCCTAAACCACAAATCCTCAACCATAAACCCAAACCCTAAACCCCAAACCCTAAACCCTAAACCCCAAACCCCAAATCCTAAACCCCAAACCCTAAGCCCTTGAAGAGTAGTCCTGGTCTTGCATCTGCTGTTTGATCTGGCACATTCCGCACAGAGCTTATAGGGCTCCAAAGGTGGGGTAAAGGAAGGTGGGGTATAGGAAGTAAGCTGCAATCTAGTAGAGTACATAGCAGGGATCCTTTAACCTGCCTACCTTCATCGCACCTTGTGATCACTCTGAAGGCATGGACAGACGTGTTTGGCACAGGTTTTAAGGTCTCAGGCTTTTAGGATCTTAGGGGTTTTAGGGCTCTAGGGTTTGAGGGTTTTGGAGTTTATGCTTGCGGGCTTGGGGCTAAGCCCAAAACTGTGGGGGGGTTTTGGGGCGCAGGCTTTTAGGGTTATTTGAGGCTTGGGTTTCAGGATTAGGGGATCATCAGGGTGTAAGGGTTGAGGAATCTTAAGGGTTTGGGGCAGAGTGACACAGTGATGATATCTGAGACGATTTCCTCAGCTTGGGGGGCGTACACCTTGTAGCAATGAACACCTTGCGCACGGTGGCTGTCTCTGAGCACATCTTTAAAAACCTGAAACCCCGAACCCTCAAACCCTGAAACCCTAGGCCCTAGAACCCTAAACTGAGTAACCGCAGACCCTGAAGAGTTTGGCGTACGACCCTCAAGCACTGAAGGAAACCCTTCGTGGCCTTGGCGAACCAGCCCCGGTAGCCTTCACCACCTTGTCTTGCTGGCGCTTGGGTCTAGGGGTCAGGGGTTCAATGTCTAGGGTTTAGAGTGTAGAGTGTAGGGTTGAGGGTAGGGTGTGGCGATTAGGGTTTTGGGTGTAGAGTTTACGTTGCTTAGTGGGAGCATGGGAGTGACTACAGGCACTAGATATGGGGTTGTTCCAAGAATCCAAAGCAACTTAAGCGCCAGTAAGTTGTAGCCCCAAGCATCCAGGTATCTAAAGAATACAGATTTGGGGCCCGTAGGCCGGACCCTTTGGTAGAGCAGTCTGCTATGAACTGAGCTCATGTAAAGAAAGCAGCAGAACTGGAGCTTAAGCGGAAACTGCAACCACGAACGGGGTATGGGAAGAGATGCGCAGTCTCCGGGCATGAACTCATAGCAAACCTGATAACGAATAGTCATAATAAAAACAGACCTAGACTTATGATCGTAACGCTAGTGGCGGTGATGGTCGTTAAATGTCATGTTTCATGCCGGCGTCATTTGGCAGTTACTCTTGCAGAACAACATCAGCACTGTTATGACTCCAGGACTCTAAGACTGTTGCTGCCACTGCCACTACTGCTACTCTTATTGCTACCACTGCTACTACTACCACTACCACAAAGAGGACGAGGACGAGGACGCGGACGAGGACGACCACGAACACAAACACAACCACGACCACGACCGCGGCGGCGACGACAACAACGTTGACGACGACGGCGAGGGCGCCTACGACTATGACACGCAGGCTACGACCACAAAAACTACAACCACTACCAACACTGACATCATGCTGGATACGACTGTAGTGAGAAACAGTACGCCTCCTCTCTACTTCAGCATTGATGGATAGGCCGCAGGCCCTCCATGGCCGCCATTTCGCTGGCCTCCCGTCCAAAGCGAGTGCGCAAATAAGTAACCTCCTGTGTGTGAAATCAAAAGGTAGCATGTCCTCGTATTATGTCAATTTATGTCTGTTGCGATCTTGCTTGCCGAATAAAATCGCTGTTGATGGAACGAAAAACTGTGCACATTTGTGCGTACTCTTATCTTCTTGCCAATGCAGCAGTTTCGGCGTCCTGCTGCCGTGACCCCATCAACAACGCAATGCCAGCAATTACACGGGTGTCAGGCTTGTACCCCAAGGGTTGTACCCCTGGGTTTTGGGACCCGTTTAACTGACCCCAGGGACCACACTGGATCATCATATAAGGGCTAGCTATATTAAGGTCATATTGGGAGACCTTTCAGGGCTAGAACCCTGGAGCCCTTGACAATTCATTACTCGCGAGCCGGCCTGCTGAGCCAAGAAAGCACGATGCTCCTGCACAATGCACCGAGCCATGCTCAAAACAGGGGTTGCTTGGGAAACTGTTGAAGTTGTACCTTGATGAGACATGACCTAACCGTATGGGGTCTCCATGAATGAGGGCCTGTTTTGGGAGGCTCCCACAATAAGAATCAACATATGTTGGGGCTTCCCCGTATGGATGAGCAATGCCACGCGGAGCCGTGCGGGAGGGCACATGACTCACTTTCAGGACTCCGCATCAGGAAGCTTTCGCTACAGGATCATATACAGGATACCCAAAACGGGCAGGAGTAGGCTATGCGGCTATGCCGCCCTGAGAATCACAAGTCTTGCAGATCAAAGGATGAACATGCTGCGGCTGTAGAAGGAAACCCTGAACCGGCTTTTGGGGGATTGGGCCTTGATTCTTATTATTGTTATCATTCTTGATACTATTATTATCGGGATTCTTATTGTCATTATTAAAATGTTGAGGAGGTTTCGCCCTCGTTCATGAGGCCGGCGTCCTGGTCGATGGTCTTGACCTCTGTGGCTAAGGCCTCAACTCGAGTGAATGGAGAGTGCGATAAAGCCAGCAATTTTAGGGGTAATCCCAAAATTAAGGTCTTCTTTTTTGCGGGGGAACCTATCTAGTAAGGATTATTGTTTTTTGAGGTCTGTATGTGGGTCCCTCTATCTATGGAAACTGCAATTTCCAACATGGGCTGTATTTCGGGAATAGTGCGGACAGCATCATCGTTGACTGGAAGTAGCCTCATGTCCATCCTGCAGATGATCATTGCTCAAATACGTGAGTTCTCCTCAAATCTAAGTTTCCCGACATAGCCCCATAAATCCACAGCGTCCCCCACAGGAACAGGATTTGGGAGGCACTTATAGGGAGCCTCTCACATGCCCCAACATGTTTCAATCCTCATTTTGGGGACCTCCAGAAAGGGATCTCTCATTTCCGGAAAAAAATCCGGTGAACCACTTTGTAATGCCAGTGTTTGTTTAATTGTCGATGTTCTTGTCCATTTCATTCTCCATTATTGGGGAAATATATTCCATATGTATATATGTATATATGTATCCCTATACGGCCCAAAGCCCTGAACCTTAAATCTTATATTCTACCTTAAACCCTAAACCTACACCCTGAACCCCTGTACCCTGAACCCTAAACCCCTAAACCCCTAAACCCCATACCCTATACCCTAAGCCTAAATTTTGTGAAGCTCCCCAGATCCACCTTGGCCCCAAGCCTGCACGGCCTTTGCCATGCGAGCCACATCGCCGCCCAAGGCCTCCATACAGGTCCCCGGCGCGAATCTAAGCTTTGGAATGGGCGTAGGGTTTAGGAGCTTAGGAGTTTTGAGTGTATTTTAAAGGTTTAGGGTTTAGGGTTCTAGGGGTTTGGGGTTCTAGGGCTTGAGGGTTTAGGGGTCTAGGCTTTAGGGTTTTTTTAGTTCAGGGCCCCAAGATCCCTAAAAATGCGGAAAAGGATCTAGGCTCTAAAAGAGGGATGCCTGACTCCGCCCAAAAAAGCAAAAGAGTATTAGTTCTAAAAACGAAGGTACCTGGACCCCAACACTAGGTAATTTAATAGGATTGAGTGTTTGGGGTTCAAGAATATACATATATATGTGTGCGTATATGTGCGCGTATATATATACATATATATGTGTAGGGATCCGAGGATTATGTGGGACCTATTAGGGATCTTGAAGGTTTTTGTTTTAGAAATACCCAGATACTTGACTGGCACAGAACAGGCATGGCGTTCAAACCCCCGAAGGCAATGCATGTGAAGAACTCATCACCAGTGAGTTCTCCCCCTCTTGCTGTGATCATTGCTACCGTTGCTATCATGCCGGGCAATTATGCCTTACATGGTTTGCGTCTCTGTGAGAGCATTCTTCACAAGATTCAAGACGCTTGTACGCAGCCTCCTTCGTCGTGGTGAGACTGCTGCTCACCTCGCAGATTGAATAGAGTAGATATGAGTAGATCTAGATCTACCAGGCGCATGACAATGATTACGGTACTTCTCAGCGTTAACGGGTTTGACTGCGTTTGACCGCACTCACTCTCATCGAAATTGTGACATTGACAATGGCCGGCCGCAGAGCGATCTCTGCCAGTATGAATTCAATCCGTGATGCTCTAGGCTGAGATCTGAGGAGACTTCGTCAAGAATGTTGAAACGTCAGCAGGCAAAGCAACTATGGACGCGCAAGCAGCATTGCACGAAGGTTGTTACTTGGTGGTTGAATATAGGACCTATAGTCAGAGTACATTCATATACAGAACATGATAACTCAAAAGTTACCCTGCGCGGGGCACCATAATGGACCCTTTCAAAATCTTCTTACTTAAAACTCATCGGTGGAACATATTGCTTCCAAACTTTGAAACACTGATTGCCGCTCACCCGGTTCCCCCCTGACCCCAGCGGTCCCAAGACAATGGAAGCACCATAGGCTGATGCAAAATCATGTTCCGCCTACATTTTTGCGCAATGCTCTACTCCGCCAGCACTGCTGACGTGCTTAGCTTAACTCTATTATAGAAACACCAGGGCTCACGGCATCACTTCTTCGCAGAAGTCTCAAGACCAGGACTTCTACGATGCTGAAGCATAAGCTCGAATTTGACCTTATGACGTCAGCGAAGTGAAGAGGTTCTTACCATCTTTACTATTACCACGATTCCAAGCCGTAGACCCCAAACCCTCGTTAGTACCAGTATTCCTTGAGTTCATGCCTGCTCCAGGTCTTTCGCAGTTCGAAAAGCATGGTCGGCCGCATTCTCTACACGATGTTGTTCCTGTCATTCTTGGGGTTTAGGGTTTAGCGATCTATGCCCCAATAATAGAACATCAAATGGAAACAACAATGCAAAATAAAGGGGAAGTTACGACAATATTGGAGTTCATAGGGGTCAGGGTTTCCAGAGTCAGGGTTCACTTTCTAGGGGTCCCGACAATGAGGGCTGTAGCATATTGAGGTCTACCTTGGGCCCCGTCCTTAGACGAAACTCCACGGGAGCTTTAATCTAAACTCCTTAAAGGTGGCTGTATAGCGGATTATATACGGGACTATTATAAGGGTTGGCAAGGGGGATATTCGGAGTTTAGACTATGGCTCATGTAGTCGCGTCCTAGCAAGGTAGCCTGCGGGCCGGCAAAATGTTGCAACCTGAAAAGGGGGGCATCATACCTCAACTCATCGAAGCACTCAAGCCCTCAAGCCAGAAAAACCAAAACCCCCTTAACCCTAGACAAAAAAAATGACAGCTTCCATTCTATTTTCCACTATCCCTATACCCGCAAACAGCAAAACCACCCTGAAGAGTAGTTTCCAGAGTCTGTTCCATTATCCCTGTAAACTCTGGCGGACACCTTGCCCCTGAAGACAGAATCACACATCTCGCAGCCCGCATCGTGATGTCAGGTTTTTGTGTCTGAGTCAGTGGGTGATGGTTGCTGGGCTCATGCTTTGTAATTCTCATGGGTATAGGGTTTAGGGTTTAGGGTTCCCTAGATGTTCTTGCCTTCCTTTCCTGCTGCGACAGTACCACGAAACAAGCCGGAGCCACATCGCGGAGGCGGCACGTGTTCGTTATCGTGGCAACACCTGAGCAGCGTTCCCTTCATAGGGCTCCCAGTTACCTAAATAGTAGGCTACTGGGCTATGTAACCATCGGGTATATAAAGAATATAGAACAAACAGAATCTATTATTTAGGTAGCTGGCGCCCTGGGGGTTTTTTGGTGGTTGAGCCAAGTAAGATCATATTCCTTAAGCAGACTACTGTCAACTAAACGGAGGATTTAATCTTATATTGAGTACATCAGTCAGTCATTGAATCACGCGTTGGGCAGCTCTGGCCCCCCAAATAGTGAGTAATCTAGAATAGATTAAAGGCGAGCGGTAATGGAGTGCAATGCTGAATGATCAGGTTGCAATGATAGGCTTCGTATGGAGGATGTCTTTCTCAAGCAGGAGCGCATGAGGACATTTTTGGCAAACTTTAGTGGGACACTGCACAATCCCCAAATAAACTACTATTCACCTGACGTGGCTCAGGGTCGTAAAGTATAGAAGCATTGCCTTGCTGGTGATAATACTGTACGTGACATGAGCTATAGGTCTAAACGCCTAGTATCCCCCTTACTAGGTAGCTGGTAAGGAACTTACCTCAAGTTACTCTATTGAGGAGAAACCCTATCATTTACTATATATATATATACCCAGTATGATAACTTAGCTTAAGTTCCTTAATCCCAATATTCCCCCAGTTTGCCATTTCATTTTCCATTTTATTTTCCATTTGATTCTCTATCCCTAAACCCTAAACCCTAAACCCTATATACCCATTATGATAACTGAGCTTCAGTTCCTTAACAGCAACCCAGCTTAAGCCCTATCCGGCCACCTGTCAGGCCCCGCTGTCGAGAGTTTAGAATAGGGCTCACATAGCCAAGGCACTGCCCAAAGGGTCCATGTAGGTATATGGTATATACTTAGGGCCCAAAGGGGTTCCCATATACCTACTTTAAGGCCCAAGTATATCCCATATAGCTACATGGACTCTTTGGGCTGTTGTCATTACTTGTACCGTCTCCACGGTACAGTGAGACTTGCATCCATCGCTGTCCAGATCCACTCACGAGGCATCACATCCAAGCCCTATGTGACCTACTGCAAGAATGCAGCGCGGCGCTGTTCTGGAGCATCCATCTTACCTAGTACGCGTTGAAAATATGAGCTATAAGTACACACACCTCACATACGAGCCTCTCCTATATAGTACGCTGAACTTTTCTTAACAAGCTTGTCTAAGCCTAACACCTAGCTCCTCGATCTTTCCAAGCACTTGCTGGTGATCTTCCATGTGCTGCCTGCCGGAAATCTTCAAAAAATTGCTTCGGGGTTTACGGCATGAAAACTGGGGTTGAAAGTTTTAGGATTAATGCAGACCCATGAGTAATATTATAAACCACCTCCTTTTAAAGGGCCTTAATATTAGGATCCCTTCAGGAGAGGGGGTTTATTAATCACTTCTGGGGTGTCGAGCTTAGGGATGAAGGTTTTGAAGCTCATGGGATGCTTCTGGGTGTCCTTTCTGTAGGGCGTCTAGATGTTTGGGTCTACTGGGTTGCTGTCGATGAACTTAATTTAAGTTAATAGTGGGGAAACCCCAGTATTTACCATGTAGACCCCTTGTGACAACTTAAAATACATTCCTTAACAGCAACCCAGCTTGGAAATATCCTTTTCTTTGAGAAAACATGGGCTGAGGCCTTTGGGGGTCTCTTCATATGTGGCACTGTTTCACCGAACTTTCATCTTGTTCCGATTTCTGCATCCCGGCCGCCTAAACCCTGTAAAGTCATCCTCAAACCATATGAGCTATAGTCTTAACTCCTTAAATAAGGTATATAGGGGATTATATAGGCAAGTACTATAGAGGTATATCTTGGGAATACTTGGAGTTTGGATTATGGCACTTCCCAAGGCTCCGGGAACTGCGTGTTGCTTGCGAAGGAAAGTGCATTGGAGGTAGACTCCTGAATTTCAGAGGGTTTCTATGCCAACAACCTGCCTGCTCTCTGTCCTGAGCGCTGAGAGCGCCGTGGTCAGATTACCTTCACGTAAGGGTTGTGCTTTGGTGGTCGAACCAAGTAAATTCATATTCTTCTCATAGACACTATGCTGAAAAGAAGAATATAATCATGCTTTTACTGGGGACTGAAACAAGTATCCCCATTAAACATACTCCTCACGTGGCTTCTGGGCTTGAGAGTATGTAGCAACCATGTGGGTCATTTTCAAGATGGGGGACCAGGGGGCCATGGGTCCCAGGTATCAGGAGGTTTCTTCAGCGAATTTTGGGCCGGGGTTCCATTGGGGAGATTTGGAGAAACACCAATGCGGTGCCCCTCACGAACAGCAAGGGCACTGTTCAAACATATACTCCTTGCTTGCCCAGCCTTGCTGACTACAGCAAGAAAATCGTGTCAAGGACAGCTATGTACTACTTCTTCACCCGGTACTGGCCTGGGACGCTTCAGCCAGAAGAAATTCCTTATCCCTTCTGTTGAACACCCCCGATCCAACAACGCTTGATATGGTAGTTTCCCAAAATTAGGTTACCCCAATATAGACCCCCAAATACTATAGTCCTTATTATAGGGACCCCCAAAAGGGTACCCCTATTTTGGGAAACTCCCATATGGCATCCAATGTACTTGGGTTCATGGCAAGGATTTTTGGTACTGGGGGCTGGGGTGTTCGTTCTGATGGTGCTGGCTGGACAGAAGGGACTTCTGACAGATCCTGAAGCTGGGAAGTGGGTTGCTGCCCTATTTTGGGGATTGATTTGCCTGGGGGGTATGGCATGTGTGGAATAATTCCTTAACATGGCAAAAAGCTGTAGGGACGAGGAGGGCAATTCAACAGCTCAATTTCCGAAGCCAAAAACCGAAAGAATGCAGGATCAGCTTACTAATGCAGAGTTCAACTCCCCACCTCTATTAAGAATTAATTTGAGCGAACCATGCTTCTGCGCCATTAGACCACATCCTTGACAAACAACCCTCCACTCGAAGAAGCGGGACCTCCAGGTGCGGGTTTGATTATCCAGCAGGGTCATTGTTCCTGCTATTCCTCTTACAAGTGCTGTTTCTTCACTGGAAGGATTCACCCCTACAACGTCGCCAAGCTTGGGTTGTCAAAGCTGGGCGTGCTTCTGCCGAAAGCGCTACCTACCTTTAGAATTCCTATACTCGTAGACAGTTGTGTAGTTTCTTTGAGGCCCCTGATGCTCCGAATTTGCCAAGTAGCCCCTCCAAATACAGTCAGATAAATCCAGCAACAAATTCTGTCTAGTTCCTGCATGATGTGGATGTACGTAATTCCAACACATATATACACACATGTATACACATATATATATATATGACATACATACATGTTATCCTAGCCTCCAGTATACCGCCGAATGCCTGAACAAATGAAACCCCGAGCCCTCAATGCCAGCATGTCGTATCTTAACTCTAAGGGCTATAGTATTTTGGGTTTATATTGGGGTCCCCCTAACCCTAAACCCCATATTTAGGAAGTGAAGATGCCTGCTTTGCCCAGCTGCTCTTCCAGGGAAGTTTCAAGCCTTCTGTACCGCAGGGATGTGGGCTGGAGGACGAGGGGCACTATGCTGTAAAGACCTTACACAACCTTTTCAAAATGCGAATAAGAATAGTAGCAGTAAGAGTGATTATAATAATAGCACTAATAGCTGTTTGTATAGAAATAGGAATGATAATACTCAGGTATCAAAGGTGCCTTCTGCTTTCTGCAGATTCCTGCGCTATTCTACAAGCAATTTGGCCGGTCTGAGAACAACATATTGAAATTCAGAGGGCTTATGTATGGTCATTAGTCTGAGAAGGGGGAGGGTTGCCACCAGGATTGTGGCTGGCTTGCAGAGTAACTACTATAGTATATTCGGGTCATATAGGGACAATGGAAACATGGAAGCTACTATAGTATATTGGGGTAAGGGTATAGAGCTTGGAGCTTTTCAAGCTGCACCCTGAACTCCAATCGCCAAACAAAGTGGGCTTTGCGTTCTTTTGTCACTGCGGAAACTGATTTCTTTGAGTCGCCAAGTCATGCCTCAAATTGAACGGCTGCCCATGGCCCCAGGAGTCGAAAGGGATTTGGGTGCCCAAGGCAGCAACACGTCGCACCCATGGTTATGGCCACTTGGATGTTGTTCTACATTCTAGTAGCGGTTCTCCAGCATTAG
>CAJNIZ010000159.1:88129-102778 GCA_905231905.1 Symbiodinium pilosum | reverse complement strand
TAGGGTTTAGGATTTAAGGTCTTAGGGCTTAGGGATTTAGGGTTTAAGGCTCAGGGCTAGGGATTTAAGGCTTAGGGCTTAGGATTTAGGGTTTAGGATTTAGGGATTAGGGTCTAAACACTCTGCATCACCCGAAGTACCCAAAACCTTGGGCATTATGGTAGTGTAGTATACTACTGTCATGTAGATGTTTAATACCAAGAGTACGTGGATTGCTCTGCTGCAGTCTTTAAGGAGGTCATGAGGTAAGGGCTCGAAGTTTAGAGTTTAGATTTTGGGGTGGAGTGAGAAAAGCTGACACCAACCTAAGTGCCAAGAAGATGGACAATTCAATGGAGACTAAGCCTATATAGAGGGCTATAGAGGATTTTGGTATCGTCAACCCTCAAAGTTAGGAATCTATTTCATTTGTCTGATATCTACAATTATATAATCATCTGATAGCTATAGAGGTCCTAAATCTAGGCGTTGAGGTTACTAAACTACTCCAATTGAGAAAGTTCTCAAGTCACAAGGACCATTAGGGTTTAGGGTCAATTAACACCAAGAAAACATTGGCAGTGAATATTCATATGCAGGTTTGAGAGAGGGTACCGTGAGGGATCTAGAGACACTAGAAGAGAATCTGGCAAAATTCCTGCTTGACCCTCCAAAGTGCAGCGGCCACATGGATGTTCTAAAGCAAAATAGGGACCCCATACATATAGCTTAAACATAGACATAGTCTAAACAGGACACCGCAGATCCACAAAGTTTATTTTCTTCGCCTGGGCTGCACCGGTTGCCGGAGCTCCCCGACACTGTCCTTCTCCTGCAATGCCCGAAAGGTCCATGTACCTAGATAAGATATTGAGACAGACCTCGCGTCGGCGGCATTGCTATTCGAGCAGTGGCGTGGCGGGAAGTAGCTAAGTAAGGGTTTGTAGCGCTCAAGGTTAAAGGTTCAGCTACTGCTGCTACTACTGCTGCTGCTGCTGCGACAATGTCGACGATGATCACAACCATGACTACGACGACTACAACTGTTAACGTTGATGGCAACGGCGACGATGGCAGGAAAGACCATAACGACTCTGAGCATGCCCTCGACTACCGTTACGACGATTGCAGCTGCAGCAGCAGCAGCCGCAGCAGAAGCAGCAGCAGCGAAGCTGCAGCAGAAGCTGCAGAAGCAACAGAAGCAGGAGAAGCAGAAGCAGCAGAAGAAGCAGCAAGCTGCAGCAGCAGCAGTGGCAGTACTAGCGTTGATGGTACTACTACGACTCACAGTTTCAATTACTCGTGGCGGATGGCATCTGCTCCTCCTCCTCTGCATCTGCCATCGCAGTTTTCTCAATGGCCACAAGACATGGAAGGGCAACAAGCGGTAATCAACATGACGAAGCAAGACTGGCGAGTTTCCTGATAGGCAGGTACTGAAAAAGCTGCGTCTGCAAGATGGGTTCATTCTAAAACTCGCCTGAGAAATAGTTGGACATGTGGTCGCTGCGTGAGAGCCAGTCTATACAGTCAACTCAAACACACCCTTTTTTGTATGTAACAACTCTCTGCAGTTCTTGAAGGTGGAAAGATCATGCTTGTGAGGCGCTGCCGGCTGTTCCTGGAGTTGCTTTTGCAATAATAATCGCAATAATAACCCTAATAAGAATGATAATAATAATAATACTAATAGTGTTACGAATAGTAATAACAATAGTACAAGTAATGCTTTCTTTGCTGATGGATGTTGCCTACCAGGCTGCGGGCCACAGAAATAAGATCTCTGACTCTGCGATCAAGCATCCAGCCTAAGGGCATACGGCATACGTGCAGGCTGCGGGCCTAGGGCGAGTAGGTACAGTTAGGCTCTATGCTGCGCTCAAAAAGCCAACCACAATGCATGGGCCCAACAGGGCTACTTGCGAGTCCCTCCTGAAGGCACTGCGACTTCTAATTGGAACCCATTATCCCTATATAACCCCCCCAATATATACACTATCATGATATGATAGTTTCCATTTTCGTTTCCAATATCCCTATATAACCCCGCATTATATTCACTATTCTAATATCCAAAGTTGCAGGCGGCGCGTTTCATCCCAGAAGGCGGAGTGTCTCACATCCTGCCACCACCTTGGCTCCTGAACTAACCCAAAGGGTCCCAAGTACCTATATGAGCCATAGTCTAAACTCCTAGTATCCCCCTTAATAATCCCCTAGTACTCCCCCATATAATCCCCTATATAACCCGCCTTTATAAGGAGTTTAGATTATCGCTCATAAAGGGGGGTACGAACCCAAACCATATTTTTAATTAGGGACTTAGGATCCTTTGGGCCAGAGACCATCATCCCCCCGTAGCGGCTGACAGGTCATCATAAGGCGTGAGAACCTCCTCCTGACTGCTGCCTGGCAGATCCTCGAGTTCGCAGGCTCCCGGTGTGCTTGCGACAGCCTCATAGGTGCACAGAGACGTCTCAGAAACGTCCAGCAACCTTGCATGAAAGCCGCAGAGTCTTAGCAGGTTCAACGAGGAAGTGGTGGTCCAGGATACTCCAGTTTTGCGGAGATTCGACTAATCCTATAGGTGGGCTGAAGGGCAAAGCCAGAGCGCATGACCACTCCATCCTATCGAAGACTTTGACTTTGGGCACATTCAATCCCTTGGACTCCATATGTATACGGGCCTACATAGTCAGAACTGAGTTTTGTGCCAAATAACAACGTACTTAGAGAACAGTGATAAGGGCACAGCCACAGCCTCAGTAGTTCTCCGAGCAGCGACAGCGTGACACGTCGACGTGCAGGCAGTTTGCACTCCCAACGAATGGTAGGTTCCCTAAATAGGGGGACCCCAACATAGACCCCAATATACTACAGTCCTTATTATGGGGACCCCCGAAATGGTACCCCAACTTTTGGGAAACTAACGAATACCCTTACTGCTGTCCCGTCCAGGATGGCTCTAAGTTGGCATAGCTGCAGTCAGGGTTTAGGGTTTAGGGTTGGGGAACTGGAACTTCAGGCAGCCTCCTACGGTGGATGCGGAAAATCCTGCATGACCATCAGTACCTTCAACCTTGGGAATTATGGTACTGCAGTATACAAAAACCTGGGGGTCCAAATGGTCCAAATTAGGTAGCATTTAAAGACTTCAGGACCCAACGTAGGCAATACTTGTAAACTTGGATCCCCATGGAAGGTCATCCAGGATTTAAATCCAGGATTTTAGAATCAACATGTGAGCTATAGTCTAAACTCCTAGTATCCCCCTGAATAACCCCTATAGTAGTCCCCTATATAACCCCCTTTAGGGAGTTTGGACTATGGCTCATGTGTCAACCATGCTCATTCCGGCAGTTTGTTTGAGCTCAGTGACTCCACGAGGCCCGAACAGGTTAGCCAAACCTTCAGCGACCGTGGCGGCCCGGCAGGGCACCTTTGTCCTGCAGCCGAAAGGCTCATACAGGGGCTCAGATGACGAAATCTTCGTAGAATCCCTATGTAACCCTAAACCCTATGTGGTCCCTGAGTAAGGAATCGACAAGATCCCTACAAAACCCTACAGCTTGAATGATTAGACCAGTCTTTGGGCTTGCTACAAGCCATAAAAAATCTACCAACGAGGGCAATTAGTAGCCCTAGCCATTGCAGCTGTTGACCCATAGAAGTAAGGCTTTGGCGCGGTATGGCTTGGGGTTTAGGTCTTATTGTTATTCTTATTACTTACGATTAGTCCTATTATTACTATTGTCTTATTGTTATTCTTATTACTTACGACTAGTCCTATTACTATTATTGCTATTATGATGGTTTTTATTATGATGATTATTATTATTATTACTGTTACTATGGGTCTTGGGTTGAATTGCTCAGCGCTCCAGGATGCAGGATTCAATCATAAAGTCTGAAGGCTACCTGCAAAGAGACAACAGGAAATGGCCATTGTGGAAAGAGGTTGTTCAAATTACCATCTTTTGTGGGAGGGTTCCTACACAAGACAGCCTCTAATATTTTGGGTACCCATAAGGGACCGAGCACTAGAAGATGGTTGTAGGATTGTTCCACCCAGCATCGAATGGTTCAGGGTTCAGAAAGGCGCCTGATAATGCAAACTGTACTTCACTCACGGTGATGCCTGGCTTTCTCAGCTTTACAGACCCTAAACTCTAAACACCTCTTTTTCAACCTTGAGCCCTAACAGGGGCTTCCAGGAGGGATAACACCAGGCCATGACCCTGAACCCAGCCGTTTGACCTCCAAACCTGAAACTGTCAAAGGCTACGGTGAATGGACGAAATCTTGCACTTGCAAATTCTGTCGAATAGGCTATATCAGGTTGTGCACAAGCTCCATCCACAGGCCCTAAACCCTACACCCTAAACCCTAAACCAAGCCCTGTGGCCTCCAGTGAATAGCATGGCTTTCTGGACTTTTCTTCCCATCTCCCTGGTCTCCCAGCCATCGAAGCTTCCCAGGTGTACGGATCCCTGTCGGGCATCCCGGAAGAAGCAAACCTGAAGCTCATTGGGTTGCTGTAGCTATCAAGGAAGCCCCCTAAACCCTAAATCTATAAACCCTAAATCCATCAACTTGTAGCCATCAAGGAAGCCTTAACGGGCCCCCTTTCAGGGGGACCCAGAAGCGAGGCCTCGGTAAGACATACCTAAGTCCCCATATGGTCTCCTAGCATGAGGGCATTTTACTATGTGGTCGATTTCTGGTTTCCAGTTGCCATTGTGAAGATGCCATGTGGTTTACAAAGTATCTGCAGTACACCAACTTGATGCAGGCTCCTGAACAGCAGCCCAGTTTAGGGAAACCCTACAAAAACCAAGGAAGGGCTCAGAGTTAAGACCCAGGAAGCAGGTAGGGGCCCCAGCGGACCAAGACAGGGACCTTATATAAACCCTAAACCCTAAATACTCATTTCCATTGTCTTTTCCATTATCCCTCTATAACCCCAGTATATAGTTGTAATATGGTAGTTTCCATTTTCTTTTCCATTATCCGTATATACTCCCAATATATGCCGGATTATAACCATGGACCCTGAACCCTAATTTGTAGTTTCCATTTTCTTTTCCATCATCCCTACATAAGCCCAGTATAACCCAAAGGGGCCTTAGCTGATTCCTTGCTCAAGACCCCGCCTTGAACTGCTTGTCGAAAAATCGCTCCTGAAGTCGTTTAAGGGTTTAGGATAATGATGGGGTTGCTTTCGGGACAATGGAAAATGGAAACTACTATATTACCATGGGTATATAATGGGTTATATTGGGATACCGGAAAAGAAGGTGGACACCACTATTTAGAATCTAGGGCGACTGTCTGGTGTGATGCTGTCAGTTCTTCTTGCCAGTATCGCAGAACTGAATACTACATCACTGCTACTTCTGATCTCTGTCTTCCTTTGTCTTCTGCTGCTCTTGCTGCGTTCTTTCGTCTGTCATCTGGCAGCTACCCTAAACCCTCCACCCCAAAATATGACAAGCTCATTCTTGGAAACCCCCCAGAAAGGTACCCCTGACCCTAAGCCCTATAAATCCCTTTCATTATAACATAACCCTATAAATCCCTATAACCACCCTGAGAAGGTACCCCTGATTTTGAGAAAAAACTTCCATTTCACCTAATTTTGGGAAAATCCATTCCGGCTCCTGAACGCATTGCTCGATCAGAGAAAACCACCGCAAGCCACTGTTTGCCGCAGCCAGCTTTCCCTCCAGCGCGAAAAGCTTGCCTTTCCTGGATAGGGTTACGATTCAGGGTTTAGGATTTAGGGTTTAGGATTTAGGGTTTAGGATTTAGGGTTTAGGTTATATTGGGTTATTCTTGGGCACAAAACTATTGGGACTATTGGGGATGCCGTTCAAATATATAGGTTTGAAGGTTCAGGGCCTTGGGTGATCGAGAATCAGCTGGAAAAGACAATGGAAAATGAAATGCACACAGCGGTTACCTAGGGACTTTGTAGGGATTTAACAAACTCAGCATTGCGCTACCATTATAGGGAAACCTATCCTTTATTAGATACCACTACTATACATATTTACTCATATGTGTGGCAACTCACGTGCAATGTGTTACAGGCAACCCAGTTTGCCGGGATTGCTGCGAAGCATTTACGTGTCAAAATCGGGGTGCGCTAGGGGACCCTAGGGATTTTGGGGCTCCCCATTAAGGTTTCTATGAATAGGGATTTTTTGGAGAAACTCTCAAATGAGTAAAGCTCACCCTATGAAATAGAGATTTGGACTTTGTACAGCAATCAAATCCACAGCAAGCCAGTTTCAGTTTCCGGGTTTGCTTCGATGCCTCTCCCGCAAGTGCTTGGCGATTCTCTTGCTTCAGCTTGGTAGTGGGCTCTACCCTACAGCATGCCTCGAAAGTGTAGGTCTCATCCCAGCACTCCAGCTTCCCTTTGGGTCCAAGGCTTCTGTCACAGCATACAGCTTCCGCGTTGGTGAAGGCCCCAACCCAACCTGGGTTGCTGTTGAGGAACCTGAATTAAGTTACCATAGCGGATACATATAGTAGTTAATAAGGTTTCCCCAAAACAATAAACATCAAGTTCCTGAACAACAACCCAGCAACATTGGATGGGACCTGGTACCCTTGCTTCTGCTTGGCTATCATCCAGGGCCCAACCTGGGTAGCTGCGTAGAAACTTATATTCAGTTATCATATCTAAGGATATAAGGAAAGCATGTGATCTTCCTAAATAACCTCCTTATGGTGACTTACTAATAAAACCATCTTAAGGTTTAGGGTTTTCAGATTATAGTCCCCCTTAAGTAGATAGAATATGGGGTATATGGGGATCTTATTATAATATGCCCAAAGCCATATTCTATCTACTTAAGGGGGACTATAGGTGTTGGTAACCTAAGTTATGTTGTTTTTTAACATGAACCCAGCCACGGGCATACTCTGAGACCCCTCCAGGCCGTGCTGCTGGCTCTGCCATAGCCTTGGCAACCGTACTGGTGCTTACAGATTATTAGACATAAGGGCATTTGTGAGCCATAGTCTAAACTCCTTAAAAAGGGTTCTAGAGGGGACTATCATAGGGGACTATCATAAGGGTTATTAGGGGGGAGACCAGGAGTTTAGACTATAGCTCATATGGGAATATTTAAGGCCTATGATATAAAGACTATTGTAACCTCCTGCAGGCACCAGCAAGCAACCGTTTCGGCTTTGGGAGCATCGTCCGCCGGCTGCGCAAGGCTGGCCAGTTCCTCCTTCAAACCTTTCGAGGCATTCCGAGTTGCTATACAGGAGTTGAAGTTATGTTACCCTTGCAAGGGAAACATATAGTTACGATATAGCCGTATTATGGTAGGATAGCTTAAATTCCTATGGTAAGATAGCTTAAATTCCTTGACAGAATACCAATTTTATGCCTGTTGTGTTCAAAATGGCTTGTTACATGGAATAACCCAGTTCAGGCATTTGGGACTCTCATCATTGATTAACCCTGAGTTACAGGATCTTCGTGGCTCAGAAGTGTCCGGGACGGGTACGCTTGCGATCTACAAGGCGTGGAAAGGACCGGCGACACCGCATCCTACTGCGCAGGCACCCTGAGCCAACGCCCTGAAGACCAGGATTGGACTGTGTCACCCAAGCCCCAAACCCCAAAGCCCCAGATTTGGTGACGCCTCTTCGATCAGCTTCCCATCTTGCAACCTGGCAAGGCGCAATTTGAGAGCCTAGGGTTTAGAGTGTAGCTAGGGTTTAGGGTGTATCGGGCATGGGGCTTGAGGCTGGCAGACTATGACATGGTCAAAGCTCTAGCATTTGTCCTTAGTAACAAGCAAGCAAACGTTAAAGTTCAACTCAGCGTTTTGCAGTCGCTATGGTGGCCCTCTTTCAGTTCTAACTCTCCGCCTCTTGGCTGCACTAACAGTCGCTAACATGCCTGATGAAGCATTTCCTCCGTGAAATGCTCCGTCCGGTAAAAACTGGCGGTACATGAAGACGGGCTTTAATCCCCTCCCCGTAATATTAGATCTCCACCCCAAATTAAAAATAATACTCCCCATTGTAATATATACTTATATATTGGGAGTACTTAATATTAGCGGGGTGGGGCGGTTTAATATCAGGAGGAAGGCTTTACCAGGATAGTGTAAGGAACTCCTTGCTTCCTAGATTTAGTGGGTTCTCCTACTACACCCCACCCCCCTATACTACACGCCTAGGTTCCCCTGAAGTAACCTGAATGAGGCCAAATTAGCCCGAACCAGCTTTAATTCACGGGGGAATCTAGGGGGTTCCCATAGAGCGGGGTTACTAGGGGAAGCCATGATATATGGAGCACTCTTCTCTAGATTTCAGACCCGAAGAATTACATCGCTACCCGAGATGCGAGACACAAAGTCCTACCCCTTTAGGCTTTCCAAAGGGTAAAAGTACCTATGTAACATATGAGCCATTGTCTAAACGCTTAGTATCCCCCGTAATACTCCCTATAGACTGTTGACTGTAACTCAAAGTAGAAACTTGGCGCCCAGAGCACCCACGCATAAAGACCTTTGCTTGGACCCTTCGGGAAATGCATTTCCTTTATACACGCCCAGCTTCCATTTGATGTTCATGGTATTCTTCATTATTCCAAAATTTGGGCCCTAACCCTGAACCACAAACCCGACATAACATAGTAGCTTCCCTTCGAGTTTATTGCGTCCTAAATTTTGTCCTACGCCCTAAACCCGTCCTGAACACTCAGACCCATTGTGTTCCTCCTCCGGGGCCATGTCCTCCTCCTGAAGCCGGCGCTCCCAGCCGATCTGACGATCCTCGCGGCGCGCCTTCCTCAGACTGACGGGTATATTATGGTATAGTATAAAATATTATGGTAGATTGCAAAAATAATATTCTGGCATATTTCAGTATATTGTGGTATAGTAACATAGCATTAATATGGAGCCGAGTTATTGGTTTGAGGGTTTAGCGTTGCCCTCGGGCTTAGGGGTCTAAATCAAAATTGGAATCGTGCAAAGTCAATGATTTGAACACATAGATTGAGCCCAGGAACGGACAAGAAGTGGAAACGATCATATGATTTGAGATTCTTTTTGGGACTACATAGGGCTCTACTTTCCTTCACAAGCAGTCAGCCAATAAGGTAGGGAGAAAGGAAGTGATGGGAGCCTGCTCGCATCTCGCTGGGGCTTAGTGCGGAATATGTCAGATCTTGCACGGACCATTCAAGGGATTCTACAGGCCCCGACAATGAGGGGGTTTGGAAAGATCTTCAGCAGCACCACCAACCCCTGCTCCTCCTTCCACTCCTCCTTGTCCTTGTCCACACTGCTGTCATCGACTGCGAACAGCTGCTGACCCTCCTATTCTGGCTGCTGACACGTCCACTAGTGACTAATTACTAGTGCTACGATGCGCTACTGCATGCGACTACCGCCACTCGTCCTCCTCCTCCTCCTCCTCCTGCTCCTCTTTTCTGCCTCTCCTCCTTCTCCCCCACCTCATGGGCCCTTGTTGTTCCGGACGGAAACCCAATAGGTATGGCCGACATCCTGCCATCATAGAATGGATAGACTTGCAAGCGCTCACAAGAACTTGAGGCAGACTGATAGGTTCCTTTCTCGGAAGCGCATCTTGAAGTTAGCCAGTCCATCGTGATGGCTTCTACTTCAATATGGTGTTTCGACACCAGGATCCGTCTGTACCCTGCATAGCTTTAAAGCGCAAGCGAATTAGAAAACATAGCAAGCAAAGCGACCAGCACATTCAGTGAGTGACATGCACAATGTGTAACAAAAAACCGCACTCACTCAGGAACGGGCTCTGGTAAAGGCACGCTTCGTGGCCTGCTAACTGGGCCTGAGTCTGATTTGTTGCAAAAGGTTTTGGGTTCTGGGTTCCGGGCGAAAGTCCAGTAAAGTGGGCAGGTTGCGGGCATAAAAGGCACGAAGTGCCTTCTTTAAGCCCGCAAGAGAACCTACCTCGCCCGCTTGCGGCCTCCTCCGGATCGGCAGCGTGGCGTCCTGCACCGCCACTACCACCGCCACCACCACATTACACATTCTTCGGAGGCCTCCCGGCAGAACCCTTGGACGGTGTCCAGGGGTGCCTGCTCTTACAAACAGTCATCCCATCGATTGAGTGCATGCTTGGGCCATCGCCAAAAAGGCGTCCAGACTCTCGTAGGGGGTGAGAAACCTAAACTCACAAACGTTCGAAAATCCATACGAGCTTGGTCAGAAGTTGAGATGCTGGCGCTACTACATCCTCCATCACGCAGGAACCGGAGGATGAAAACTTGAGCCCGCAGTGAAAGCTGCAAGCCCAATGTGCCGTAGTTACACCATTCCGGCGCTGTCTTTTCCAAGGCGGATTTTGCAAAAGCCCTCCAATCCAAAATGTTTGGGCTCAATCAAGTTGATGTAAAAGGGTGACTGGGTGGCAATAATGTAGATTTCAAAACAGCTCATTAATCCCATGCTTCGCACTCAATGTTTTGCTTTCAGCGGTTCCCAAAGCTCTTATTGATCCATGATGTTGGCCAACTTAATAAGCGCGGCATACGTTTATATTCCCACTGCCCACTTAACTAAAAAGGCGTGAGCCAAATTACAACTGACTAAACATCAATAGCTCAAAGCTACGTACGTTGCAAGGGAGTGAGTTAGGATGAATATGTAGAGCTTGGTCGACAAGCAACGTGTTGCGTGAGACGAACACAGAAGCTCGAACCGTTAATCATCACAACTCACCAGGTAGATGAGGAATGCAGGAAGGTAAGGGACCCACTGTTTTGGTTAATCCGCCAAAATCCTGAGCTTGGCCAACACTTTTGCCTTTGGATAAAGCAGGTCTTAGGGTCCCCCGAATTCTTAGGCTCTATATAGGGATAATGGAAGAAAATGGCAACTACTATTTAGGGTTTAGGGTAATCTGGGTAGTGAAGGGTGTGGAAAGTCTCCAGCCCACCCCAAAAAATCACAATGCAGGCACGCAGCCGCATTCCAAGTTAGTCAGAACGCTACGACAGCACCTGACAACTTATTATGAGCAACAGCAATGCGGTTCTGTCAACTGCTGAGATCCATAACAGCTGTTTGCAACCCACGGCCTCGAAAGCCTAAAAAAAACCCTACAGTAGTACCCCATCTGCTCAGGGGAGTTTCTCGAAACGTCCCCTGAAGAACCTCCAATATCAATTAACGTCCATGGTTCTCTTCAAGTCCTCCTGTGTTCCTAGGGTCCGGATGGTACCTCATTTTATTGAGCGAAATGCTCTAAAGCCACAAACCCTAAACATCCCTAAACCCAAAACCCTAAGCCACAAGCCCTAAACGCTAAGCCACAAACCCCAACCTAAACCTCATCATTCCTATGGTAAGGAGCAGGTGAGCTTGTAGTGAAGGCCCCTCCGAGCTGCACGTGTTCTGGCATCTTGCAGGTCCTTCATCAAGGACATTGTTACTATTATTGCTATTATTACTATTACCACAATTATTCGTATTATTTCTATTATTACTATTACTATTACTATTACTATTACTAGTACTAGTACTACTAGTAGTAGTAGTAGTAGTAGTAGCAGTAGTAGTAGTACTACTACTACTACTACTACTCCTACTACTACGACGACGACGACGACGACGTCTTGCTATTATTGCTGTTCTTACTATGTCAGGATGCTATAGCGGATTAGCTGTGGCTTTTGAGGATGGAATCAGTGTCTGTAGGGTTGCGGCTTTAGCTTGAGTCGGTAAGGTATGGCAAGGTTCAGGGAGTTCAAGTTGTTCACTTTAAGGTCTAGGCTTTGGATGCTTTGTGCGGTGAAGGGTTTAGGGTTGAGGGTTTAGGGTTAACGGTTTAGGGTTAATGGTTTAGGGTTTAGCGTTTAGGGTTCAAGAGCCACTCTCATTCTGTGTGAACAGGTCCGCGCCATGTGCCGGCCTTCATCGGTGCCATCGCAGCAGTCGCAGATGCCATCGTCCCGGCGCGAGGTGTAGATGAGTCTTGGGACGGACCCCACCTTGACTTGACCATGCCCAGAACCCTGGTGTTTGAAGTGCAAATCTGTCCCGCGTAGCCAAAAACACTTGAAAAACACCTTTTGGAGAAGTGCGGCTAAGTCTGCACTGCCCCTAAACCTATAATAGAAGTATTATTCGCAAAATATCTTAGGAATTCACAATAAAAAAGAGTCCTAAGGAGACGAAAGACGTTTGGACAGTAGAAGAATCGGGCAACTCCACTGCAGGCGGACGTCCCAGGCTCGTCGGATCCATCCGCACAGTCACAAAAGTCATCATTTAAAGCATCAGCCGGCAGAATGCCTAAGCCTTGGCTGTTGTTGGAAAACCACTACTAATACAAAAGCTACGTGCCGATACATAAGTAAGTCATATCTAGATACAGTCTTTCCGGTATCCAGATATTTAAAGCGTGCTATTCAACCAGGTCGAAGCAGCCATTGAAGCAGCGGAAAGACCCTTCCTGCAAAGCTTCAAGGTACTTCGGAGCGACCTCCAGGGCTCCCGAAACTGGGTTGCTGCTTAGGAACTTAATTCTTTCTAGTCAGAATATGGATGTATAGTGAATAGTGGGGCTTCCGTATTATAATAGTAATTAAAAAGGTCCTTAACAGTAAGCCAGGACATGCAATGTTTGGGGCTTCAGGTTTAGGGTTCAGGGTCCTAAATCCCAGAGCCTAAGCGAACCTGGAGGTGTGTGAGGGCTTTAGAAGGATGATGCGGATCTTTCACGGACTTTGCTGCACATTTGCGAGCTCTTCTCGAAGTTACGGCCCTTTCGGTGTACTAAATGAAATCCCAATCTGGAACCCCAAACCCCAAACCCTAAACCCCAAACCCCAAACCCTAAACCCTAAATCCCTAAACCCTAATGTTGAGCAACTCCCACTGCTGGGCGATGGCCAAACAACTCCCAGCCGCTGCATCCACGGAGGAAAGCTTGCCAAAAAAGTGAAAAGGAGAGCATACTCGAGCCGAAGGTTCATTGCGTGGGGTTCTATGGCTATGATTACTATTACTACTATCATTACTATTATTACTATTACTACTATTATTACTACTATTACTACTAGTATTATCACCCCTGTTAATATTCTTATTATCCTCAGAAATGGGAGGATTGGGGTGAGTGGGGGATGTAGGAGCTAAGGGCGGATGTTTCATCAAAGGGAGGAGCTTGTCCTCCTGGACTACCAAAAAGCTCCTGCTGGGGTTTAGGGTTTAGGGTTTAGGGTTACAGGGCTCACCCCATTTTGGCACATATGAGCACAGTATGTGAAATCTCTTCTGCACCCCACAGATTTTTCTTTTACAAGCATGACTGAGCAGGGCGTCCCGCTCATATGCCTCAACATAGGATAATCATCTTTATGAGTCCCTCGCCCCATAAAACGGGATCTTCAATTCACAAACCCGCAAATTGAGGACTATAAATCCACAGTCGACTCCTGCGCATCTGGCATCTCGCATTTTTAACCAGTCATGCTCGAAGGTATAAGAAGAGGTGCTCATGGCTCTTCACAACCGAATTCAAAACAGCTCAATATGAATTGGAACTGCGGACCTGCGTTGTTAACACTGAGACCTTGTTGTGGTGCCTGATAAGGACCCAACCCATTACTAGTAACCTTACGGCACACGCACTGGGTAGGAGACCACCTTCAGGGTTTAGGGTTTAGGGTTTAGGTGATGCCCTTCAAACGCGGTCGTACTCGTTACCGTTGCCATGGGACAGCAGCCGAATTGACGGCGATTGCTTGTTCATTAGCAGTTGGAGAACACATGCGCGGTGAAGCTTCATTGAGAAGCCCAACCGGGCTAGCTAGGAAATGCGGGCAGTGCATATGTACCCTTTTCTACACACTTTACACGTATTTCTACCAAAAAGGGATTCTTCTTGCAAAAATGGCCCAAGGTGGCCCAAGTTGAATTAAGACAGGTTCTCCCTTAGAGGGCGAATTTCACCAGGCTTTCGGACACATCTGAATTCAGGCTGGAGCGTTTGGAAGGAAGTACGAAACACATGGAAGGTGAAGCGTTCTGTGCTGACAAGGAGAGCATCTACGTTGACGCAGTCTCCCTTGCCATAAAAGGGCCCCTTGTCCAACATGAACATGACATGGAGCATTCCCCTGTAGCATACGTAGTAGAGATATGAAGCGACCAGCGGCCAAAATTGAAAGCACTGCTTGGTCTCCTCGTACCTTAGTCTCTACTATATTAGGCTTCACAAGACACATCATGCAGTTGCAGAAAGGTATAGAAAACCATACCCTCACAAGGTATAAAGATTCTAATAGCATGGACCCAGCTGCATCTTGGTAGGGTAGCCAACCAGAGCCAGCGATAGCAAGATGTTCGTTACCACCACCATCATGACCCGAACCAGCTGGCTCCTGCAGGGTCAGGAGTGAAGGCGGCCGAAACCCTTGAAGGAGTCGGGAGATGGCTCCAAATTATCTTGACTGATATACTATAACTATTAGTATTGCTATATTTATTGTTAGTACTACACCAATTATTATTACTGCAACTAGTAATTGTAAAAACATAATCAGCATCATGATAAAGGCACTATCATCACCACCGCCGACAACACCAGCAGCAGCACCACCACCGCCACCCCCGCCACCGCCGCCGCCGCCGCCCCACC
>CAJNIZ010000159.1:0-82660 GCA_905231905.1 Symbiodinium pilosum | reverse complement strand
GGATTAAGGGTCCCTAGTAGGGGTCCCTCCTAAACCCTAAACCCTAAATGTTCATCCAGAAACTTTGCCTGATGGCAGGCTATCAAGTTGGAGGTGAAGTCTGCGCGGGTGTAATTAGCCCGATCCTTTTGCCGCCTCTCGATGTCCGACAAGTCCGTGGGTTCCCAATTCCTTTGTCATCTATGAGATTTCTTCAGAAGGGCTTCTATGCCAGAAGGGGTGCGACTATTCCTATTCTTCAAGAGCCCGAAATAACCCAAAAGTATACCCACAGAGGACCCAGAATCGGATTCAGCTGCGATGGCATCGTGTCGCACCACCATTTTCGGCACGCTTTCAGCACCCTCGGCAGTCTGAAGACGAACGCAGTTCCCATGGTCCTGAGCATCATCGGTCTTTGTAGTGACCTAAGCCTAAATGCTAAACCTGCAATCCTGAACCTAAAGCAGCCATTTCCAGGAATCTGACGTGCTAAGGCTTGCTCGATCCATGATCTGACATCTATATCGTCTATATCCCTCTCGTACTAATTCTGGTCAAGGATCAAGAACATGAAGATGTAGAAGGTCGGGAAGCAGCCATTGAGTGGCGGAAACCTGGGTGCCCAAACAAGCAGCCCTGTTTCGTTTGATTGGACTACCCGAAAACCTATGTAAGCCCTAAACCCCAAACTGTGTATAGCTGGGGTTCCTAAAACATGAAAATGACTTTACTACTTGGGATGGAGGGGCTCCTCGACCATGCGCACCTGCTTGCTGAACCTAATCCAGACGCCCCAGCGGGAAGTTCCCTCTCGCTGGAGCCATCTACAGGCCGCCACCTTTCACATGGCCACAACCGGTTCGGAGATTGTGGATTACTTGGTCTTCACTGGGAGAATGTTGAGCTTGACTTGATAGTGGTGATTCCGTCTTGGGCTTTAGTAAGCACATTGTATTCAACCCTAAACCCTTAACCTCTAAACCCCTAAACCCTAAACCCCAGACCCCTAAACCCTAGATCCCTAAACCCCTAAACCCCTAACCCCCTAACCCCTAAACCCCCTAAACCCCTAAACCCCTAAACCCAAAATCTCCGTTCAGCTTTTAGGAGGCCCCCCCAGGAGTCTCGAAAGCAGACTCGAGGCAACCTTGACATAGGTCATCATGGTTCACCCTAAGGGTCCAAGGACCCAAATAACAGGGTTTTAGGGCCCAAATAATATGCATGGTATCTGGGACTTAAAACCCTATTTTAATTAAGTATTTGGGTCCTTGGACCCTTAGGTTCAACAAGTCCCCATAGCCTTCCCCTTAGGGTCCCAGGACCCAAATAGTAGGGTCCTTTAAAAGGGGTTATAGGGGTATATAGGGTTTAGGGTTTAGGGTCCAAGGACCCAAATGATAGGGTTCTAGGGCCCAAATACCATTAATATCATAGTATTCTTGCCCTAAAACCTTATTTGGGTCCTTGGACTTTTAGGGTTCCCTAGCGTTTCATGTGCTCAAGAATTCGGTGCTTGGGGTTCAAGTGGCTTTAATACTGGTAGTTGTAATACGGAGAAGTATGAGACTCGTGGTCTTCATTTTTGGTCTCCCTATTTCAACTCCGAGTATATATTCTCACAAAAATTCTTCAATAGCCCTTTCTACAACCAGATAAAAACCATGATATGTTGCACATGCTGCTAGGCGCATTAGGCCTTTTTTTGTCTAAGAAGTGTAACGCTACGTTGCCAAGCCCACCGAACCTGGACCTGCAAACAGTGCCCTACTCATACGACTATGGGGTACTTGGACCCTTAGGATTTCTGTAGACTCTTAGAACTCTCAACCCTAAACCCTGTAAAATTACAGGCAAAATTTGGGCCCTTCAAATGATATAATGTATTCTGGCTTTCTCTCTTCCCCGGTTTTGGGGTGGGGGGGGGGGCTACTTGAATTCCAGCTTCCTGGCTTCTACTGTAATCTTTCTGGGAAAGGGAAAGGGAACCCTAGACTCCTGGACCCTAAGCCCACCCCAAACCCTAAAGCCTAACCCCAAAACCCTAAACCCCAAAACCCAAAACCCCAGAAGCCCAGAAGCCCTAAAACCTACAATCCTTAAACTCTAAACTCTTAAACCCCAGAAACCCTAAGCCCATCTGATAACGCCTTGGCATCACCATCTGCATCCCTCCAGGCTTGCAATAGCTGCTCGTAATCGTTGTCATCCTAGGTTGGTCAAGGTCTGTTAGGGTTTAATGTAGACCCATGATTAATAAACCCCCTCCGTTTAAGGGCCTTAATATGAGGATCCCTACTATAGTCCCTATTAAGGGGAAGGGGTTTATTAATCATGGGTCTGCATTAGGGTTCAGGGTTTCCCTTTTACCCGCAAAGCTGGCAAAGACCTAAGGCCGGGCTTGGTAGGGCCTGGTAGGGTTTAGGGTTTAGAGTTTAAGGTCACAGCCCTCTAAATTTAGAGGAGGTATATGGGCTACATATAGGAGCTATACACGGGGTACAGAGGGGATACGTACGGATATATGTTCAAGCTTAAGGGGTGGAATGGAGAAGAAAATGGAAACTACCGTCCTCTCTATAGAGTTAAGGTTTTGGTGTTTGGGGTTTGGACGCCAGCGTTTGAGTTTGGGGCTTCGGCTTGAGGAGCTTAGAGCATGGGGAGTTCAACTTGCAGATTGTAGGAGACTTTGACATTTCAGTTGGAAAGGCATCAGATAAAGCCGTTTACCAGACTTTCTCTGAGACTTTGAATCGAAGAGAGTAGTGCGGGAATGCTGCAGTCAGTGGGCCAACAACTGCAACAAACTAAACTCCGAAACCTAGAGCTGAAAACAACAAAGCCTGAACTTTCAAACCCCCCGAACCCTTGAACCCCCAGACCCTAAACACACTGCAAACCCGAAACTCTTCCCAAAAACTCAACCCTCCTAAGCCCTAGACCCTAACCATCCTGAACCCTAAAGCGAGATCCCAGCGTCGAGGTTGAACCTTTTAGCGAAGTGTGCTGCATCCGCAGAATGCTGTAGCGCTGGTGATGTGAGGACCACCAGCCTTAGCAAAAAAAAGAGCCTTCAAGCCTGGGGTTTAGGGTTTTATATCGAGATAATGAAAGAAGAAAGTGGAAGCCTGTGTAGGGTTTAGGGTATAGGGTTTGGGGTTTGAGGTTTAAGGTTCAGGGTCAGGTTTTAAGGTTATGTTGAGGTTATATTGGGATGATGGAAAAGAAAATGGAAAGCACTATATTATAATGGGGTATGTATTGGGGTGGCAAAAACCCTGAAAGCAGGGTTTATTCATGGTTTATAGAATTTCCCTAAACCCTAACCCCTAGATTTTTGGTTTAGGAGCTGAGGGCGTAAGATGTAGAGAAGGCTGAGATAAACACCATGTCAAAGGGGCTCAAAAGGTGGGATGAAGGAAGGTAGGGTATAAAAGAGTATGTGGGTTGTTCTCAAAATCATGGCCCCTTCTGGTTCAAGAGTATATTCCGGCACCTAATGTTTAGGGGTACTAAAATGGGTCCCTAGGTTTAGGAACTACTCATATACCATATACTAAGGATCCTGTAACCCACCTACCTGCATCCCACCTTTTGAGCCCGCTGACCCCCTAAACCCTAAACCCTTAAACCCTTAAACCCTAAACCCAAAACCCAAAACCCAATGGGCATGGGCCCTTAGCCCTGGAGCCGCTATACACCAATTACGTACCCTACCCAGACCCGCTAAAGGATCCAAAAAATGGAACCTCCCCATAAACCCTTAGATTCCCCAATGTAGTAATGGGATCATTTTGGGGGTCTGTATTTTTTGCATATACATACATACATACATACATACATACATACATACATACACACACACACATACATACATACATACATACATACATACATACATATCCGTAAGATCTTCCTAAACACTACTTCCAACCTTAAACAGGGGTTCAAGGCACAGAGGCTGAGGAATCAGAGTTTAGGCGTTGAGGGCGACTGGGTTTGGGGTTTAGGGTTTTGTGTGGCGGGTTTAGAGTTTGGGGTTTAGGCTGGGATCTCCATTCTTCCAACTGGGCGTTTGGGGAGCTTACAGTATGAAGTCTGAAGTGGAGGACTTCGGCCGCTTGAAAGCAGTTGCGTTGGGCATCTTGGGGAGACGACATGGTTTGGGACTCATCCTTCACCCTCGCAAGTTTTGAGGCCCAATAGGTTTTAAGCTTTCGTACAAGAGGTTTGTGGGGATCAGGGCACAGCTCATAAGCTGAGGATCTGGTTTCATGCCTACCCCGGCTCTACCTGGTGGAAACTTTGTGTTGTTCGCGCGGGCGCAGTGGAGTTGATATCTTCTAAATGCTGGCGTTGCATTATTCCCCCCCCTTTCGAACGATCTATCTCCATTTGGCGGGGGGCCCAGAATAATAATGATACTGCCCAAAATGTAAGTTGGAAAATTGACACACATTCAATTACAACTTATTGAACTTTAGCGTCCCTAGGAAAAAATGTTTCTGAGAGAAATAAAAACTGTGGGTCTTGCAAAAATTGTGTTCCGGCGATGGGATTCTACAAATGTGGGTCGAGTCCCTAACGTGAAGTCAACTGAGTCAACATTACTGGTGGTTAGTGGGACATGAGGGAATCTATTAGGTAGGGAATGTGGCGACTACATAGGGATTACATGCCCTTAATCCCTACTAATTAACCGCCACTAAGTCCAGAAATGAAGGTTTGGCGTGTCAGGATGGCCGAAAAGACTCAAGAGAGGGGTCCACGCCCAAGCAATCCTATCCGGGTTTCAGGGGCTTAGGCTTGAGCTTTGGGTTGAGGGTTGGGACAGGCCACTTCATGCCGCCCCAGGAAGTGACTCAAGAGCGCAGGTTTTCTTGCACACTTGCTACTGTACCATCCGAAATCAACATTGCAAGGACCCAAAGTGAGACCCATGATTTTGCGAAACCTCAACCCCATGAAGTCGAAACTCCAAGACCCTGAAATTTCAACGGAATTCCTACACCCTAAAGGTGCTGAACCTTCCAAACTTCAAAGCCCCAAATTAGCTCTGAATCCGTCCTGAAACTCTGAATCCTGGCTCCAAAAATACCTAGCCGCCGCACCTTAGATACAGCCAGCCTTCATGATTTCCACTTGTTCGCAACCAGGGGGGCAGAACCCGAGCCACACCCGAAGCCCTAAACCCTTAACTGCAAGTCCTAAACTCTAAACTCTAAGCCCTAAAATCTAAATGCTAAGTGGAATCAAGTGACGGCTCGCCCTCCAGGCGACAGCTAAAGCCTCCACTGGGGAAGCGGGTCTCAGTAGAGTTGCAGCCATACCTGGGATTTAGGGTTTAGGGTTTTAGATTTAGGGTTTGGGGTTTAGGATTAAGGGCGCCCCCTTTCCGCCTAGGGTTTAGGGTTTAGGGCTTAGGGATTAGGAGTACGGGTTGGGGGTTTAGGATTTAGGGCTTAGGGTTTTAGGGTTTAGGGTTCCAGAATTTAGGATTGCAGGTTTTCGGGTTTAGGCTTGAGGTTTGGAGTTTTAGGGTTTAGGGTTTCCGGCGAGAGGAGAGAGGTTTCGGGTTTCAGGGTTTTAGGGTTTAGGGTTTTAGGATTGCAGTATAGGGTTTAGGCTAGACTCCTGAAGTGTAAAGAGTTTCCGACTCGTTTTTTCCCCAAGTATAAGCCTTACATCATCCTTATATGCCTCCGTGTCCTAGCCTCCACATGTACGCCTGATGTAGGGATACCCACATCGTATCTGCACCTGAAGAATCCTTGATGAAGAACCTTCCAGACTTTTTGGGTTGCGCGCCGGGTGAAGACTTTGCGTCGGTGATATGAAGCTTCCAGCAGCAGCTTGTATTGTGGAGACCTGCTTCGCAAATACAGACGCACACTTCATGTTTTCGTTACGACTAAAACATGGTTGCACGGGCATGGGCCACCCCTTCCTTGGACATGCTCGGAATTGAAATTGTTGTGGTGTCATAATGCAGTCCAAGTTGAGGAAACTAGCTTTTTTCCTTCTTTTGCTTCTAGCCAGTTGTAGAAGTCTTGTCTTTTTTCAGCGAAAGAGAGCATGGCAGTCTGAAAGGCTAATGTCGTTTATTGTCATCTTCAACATTCAACAACGTCAGGAATTCCCTCAAGAACAGAAGCATGTGAGCCCGACCCCATCTTACAAAGTCTCAGAACTCCTCAATCTGAAGGTAAGCGCCTCTCTACTTGGAGGATGCTGTGTAGTTAGAACAGCAATTACAAGCAGGATAACTGTAAGCATGACTAGTTCTTGTCATGCTTGGGCTACTATAACCCTACTTCCAACTGCTGATGAACCTTGAAGTAGCCCCGTAAGCCCTAATCTGTACGCGAACCCTGCCTGTCTGAATAATCCGGACTAGTAACGGGGATTAAGGAAACCAGTATTCACTCCTGCAAAGGGTTCCCAAGGTCAAATCTCTTTTTCACTATATACTGACTAGATACAGGGGTTTCCTAAAATCAGAGGGTTCCTTCTTTGGGGGGGACCCAAAAAATATGGATGATAGCATTTTGGGGTCTATATTGGGGTTCCCTTATTTGGGAAACTACCATACCCTGCAAGTCCACTGCTGACGTCGGACCGAAGCAGCTGGAACCAGCTGCCAGGTAGCTGTGGCATGTTACAGCTTAGGGCTTGTGTATAGCGTTTAGGGTTTAGGGTTTACGGGTTGAGGGTTTGGGTTTACATGGTACAGGGACTACCATCAAGATGCATTCCCTCATTCCACCTAGTGAGGAACATAGCAGTTTGGGCTATGCAAGGGAGACCTGTGTTGGGACAGTTTAGGGTTCCCAAAACATTACGCGAGGTATTAGGGAGCGTCTCAACTTCAAGAGTCATAAAGGCCTTCTCTCGAAGCAGCAAATGTGCACCCTATTATTTGATTGTACTACATTTAGGAGAATGTCTCTTCCGGTGTGTGTGAAGGTCTCCCCGTAACCTGTCTGTTGGAAGCTTGGAAGTCCTTTCTCTTGAGAACCTTTTTTGTGGGTGCAGCGTGCAGAGCAGAGCTCGTTGGCCGGCTGAGCTAATCGCTCTTATGCGGGCCTCAGCTCAGTAAATTCTCGACACGCTCCTACAGAAGCCTCATCGTCGCATACACTTCATATTTTCTTAGGGGCCTCCAGAGCTTGAAGCAAACCTAGACGCTAAACCCTCGGGAATGAAAGACACTTCCCGGACAAGAAGCTGGGCGTCCTTGGTTTGCTGGTTTGCACATGGAATCCCTGAATTATTCCACACAGGTTTGGACCCTCAGTTGTGGAAGCCATGAGTGAGTATAGCCCCCGGTTAAGTAGACAGAATATGGAAATGCCCAAACCAAACCATAACAAGATCCTCATATATCCCAGATTCTATCTACTTCACGGGGACTGAACCGTACTTCTTGCAAAGTCTGGCACGTTTGCACTCACCATTCCTAGCACGGTGTTGCCAGTTTAGGGGCTTAATCACGGGACGGCGCTCCGCAAGATGTTGTGATGGTAAGACCTTTTCTCAAAGGGGTCTTGTGTACCAGCACACAGGCTTTCTTGATTGTACATCAACCGTAACCCATGGTTTCGTGATTTGTGGAATATCCATGGCAGGCACGGCCGTAACATAGCGAGCCACATCACCAATTGCAGGGCCTTTTTTTGTAGTTCCAGGTGCCCCAGAAGAACCCTAAACCCTAAACCCTAACCAGGTGCCCCAGAAGATGCACTGGAGACTTGAGGCTCCCTTCTAAGCCATCCCGAATCCCAGCCCAATCCCACATGTATTTACAGTCCCTCTTAAGTAGATCGAATGGGGTATGTGGGGATCTTATTATGATTTACCCAAAGCCATATTCTATCTACTTAAGGGGGCCTATATTTGGAACACACATTTTCAGAAACGACAGACCACTTCAACATGCTTCCTACCAAATCTGGAGGTCGCCCACGACCAACAAGGCCGGGGATGATTTTAGGTGGATATTTATGAGATGTTTGCCATGTTTAGCTTTATAGGGCTGACGACAAGTTACAGGGCTTCAAGATCTTGCTTGAATAGGTACTGCGCCCACTCCTCAGATGCGTGTTTTCATGTTGAAGGTCGTGTTGTGTGGACACTGAAAAAAAGTGATGGGTCCGTGACACTGCGCAGCTCCCATAGGCTCCCAAATGAGCCATAGGCTACATTCCTAGTATCCCCCTTAATATCCACTAATATGCTCCCCTATATAATCCCAAATATGACCCCTTTAACTAAGGAGTTGAGACTATAGCTCATTTTTTTTGCACGGCTCCAATTGGACTCCTCAAGCATTGCCCTATCCCATCCCCTCCGGAGTATTGAAAAACTGTTCGACAACTTCGCTGTTCAAGAACATCCGCAACGAATTATGCCTACATGGTACTGTAAGCGAGGGACTTCTGCAGAGTGACTGGGAGTCGTCCAACGTTTTCTTGTCAGTGCAGGTCAGACAAGTATACCTGCTTCCCCCTATAGGAAGTCGGTTTAACTTTCCCTATAACTTTTCCACTCTGTGCAACGTGGATGCTTGTTTTTGAAGAAAAAAAGGTGCCCTCTCCCCCTCAACAGTTCAGAGTGTTCTGATCGCCTGGACATCTCTAACATTCCAAGAGTGCCAAGTTGTCGAGACGGCTCTCAATACACACGCTCTGTACAGCGCACCTTCACGATTCTAATTTTGAGTTGTATTATTACCAGGTTATTTTTAATATTGCTGTTCTTAGTATGGTTATGAGAAGTAACGACAGTATGAGTATTAGTAGTAGTCCGATTAGCATTCTAGCCCTCACGACTGTCGTCTCCTTAGGAATATTTTTCGTTTTTGTTGTAGTACAGCCCTAAGGCAGCAAGTATTAGATAAACTCCAGACGCTAAACCCTGAAACCCTAAACTCTAACCCTAAACCTGAATCCCTAAACCCCAGACCATTATAGTTTGTCTGCGGGGGTTACAGATGACTTCTAGCCCCGAACCCGCAGGCACTGCAGCCAGCACTGCAGCAACTGGCCCCCACAAAGGAGGTGACAGCGAACAGCGAATGGAGGCCACATCTCCGTTTCGGCTTAAGGGCTTTAGGGCGTATAGGATTTCGTGCTTAGGGCTTTAGGGTTTAGGGTTTGGGGCTTAAAGTTTAGGGCTTCGGATTTGGGGCTCAGGGTTTTAGGGCTTCGGGTGTAGAGGGCTTTAGGTTTTAAGGTTTAGGGTTCAGGTGGCGTGGCCCCCAGGATGAACATTAAGTTGGTCCTATAGAACTCCAGTTTCCATCTTATGTTCTATTGTTCTTTTTCGATTTGATTTTCCATTTTGGGGGTAGATCTTAGATTAACGCCCTACTGGGAAACACAGGATCTAACGGCTCAACCTAGTGTCGGGAGCCTCGCTCAAACGGGGCAAGGTGCGCGTCCCAACTTTCCCGCACATGGATTCAGGCAAATTCCCCCCTAAACCCTAAACCCGTCAGTTTTTTTCATTGGCTATGCCTTTATCCCGTGATGTTCTGCATTTGTTGTCGCCCTCCAGACTTTGGAGGGGTTCCCTTAGGGTTTAGGGTTGAGGGTTTAGGGTCATGGCACACGCTCAAATATGTTTAGAAAAGTCTTGTTGATTTAGTTTGACACCCTCGACCCTTTGATCATGCCAAGATTTTCAGATCCAGCCCAGCAGCTTCTTCAAAGTGGGTCTGTTGTGGCATGAGTTGCTATCAAGGAGGTTCCGCACACCCTGAACCCTAAACCCTAATAATCCCAAATTATTTTCTCTGCCTCAGTCGCCCCCGAGCATAAAGCAACTCGCAAGTTTGTACGACCTTTTTGTGACCTTAAGATCTCTCCACATGAGATGCCTGAGATGAAGTTAGAGTTTCCCAAAAAGAGGGGACCCCAATATAGACACCAATATGCTAGAATCCGTATTTCAGGGATTCTCAAAAGAGGTACCCTAATTTTGGGAAGCCCCAAATCATGGCTCAGGGACACGATGCGTCCCCCTACCCAGTTGCTGAGCCCCCTGAGAACCTGCCCTTTTTTTCGGCTATGACAGGATCTGAAGAGTAGAGTCTACCCGGCTACTGCACCTCAAATCTCCAAATCTAAGGCCGAAGCCGGAAGCTCATTTCATTTGTCAGCTGCCAAGATGATAGATAAGAAATCGATCTTGTCCTAAAACCTACGAGCAAGGTGCGACCTACAGTTATCTCTGACAGTCACTGTAAGGGACTATAGGAGATTGCCTGGCAATAGCCTGGCTTTTCCCTAAGAAAACATGACTTAGGAGTCCAAAGCATTTACTTGGGGATCTAAGTTTGGAGGTGGGGAGTGCTCCTTTAAAAGCCCTTTAAGTCATGACAACACAAGTCCTTCCAAAAGGCATCTCCGAAAAAGGGCCCCGAGTTCTTGAAAGCCCCATTTCCTTAGCATTTTGAAGTGCCCAGTCCCCCTTAAGTAGATAGAATATGGCTTTGGGTAATTTATAGTAAGATCCCCATATACCCCATATTCTATCTACTTAAAGGGGGACTATAACCCAGAAGCCTCATTGCAGGCCGGCCCCAAGCCCAAATCCAGAGGCCTGCCTTTGCTTGGATCGCACATGGTTAAGGATTTCCTGGGCATCTAAGTCCATAGACAATACTTACTTTGGGCCCTAATGTTTGTAATTACTGCCTACTTTAGTCCAGTTGAATGCCGAAAGGGTTTTGGATTAATGGTTTAAGGATTTGGAAGTTTCTGGTTCGGAGGGCTGGGGTGTTTGTGTGAAACTGTGTGTTCCGTTTAAAGGGACCTGCATACTGTATGTGGGCTGCGCAGCAGCCTTCGGATTTGAAAGCCTGGTTTGCCTTGGTTTGTTTTATAATCATTATAATCCTCCTTAAGTAGATAGAATATTGCTTTGGGTATATTAATATGGCCCCCATTTACTCCATATTCTATCTACTCATGGGGACTATACATGTCTGACAAGCAGCTTAGAAGAGTTTGTCAGGCATTGCATGCTAGTTTTTGCTGCCCGCTATGCCACGCAGGAGTTGGCTACCCCAGCGCTGACGCATACACTTGGGTGCTAAGAGAAAGGAAAGTTGATGCTAGTTGTCGTAGGTTAGTTGCTACCGGCAGTGGCTAGCCATGGCCAAGTTGCCTCAGTCCGATCTGGTCTTGACCGGAGCACTCCGAATCTTTGAACCCAATCCAGACCCTAAAACCTAAACCCTAAATCCCTATACAGCCCAATATATTATAGTAGTTTCCATTTTCTTTTCCTTTATTCTTACCACTACTACTACTACTACTACTACTACTACTACAGGACCTAAGGATCCCAGGACAAAAGCAGAATCTGCCCCGGCACAACAGAGCAACCTGCAAGGCCCACAAGCACCAAATCCCTGGAGCCCTAGACCCGAAGCCTTAGAAGCCGTAAACGCATGGCTGGATTGCTGTTAAGGAACTTAAATTAAGTTACCATAATGGGTATACATAATAAATAATAGGGTTTCCCCAATATAGCAACTTAATTTAAGTTCCTTAACAGCAACCCAGTAAACCCATGGCAGGTGCCAGAGGGCAGCCCGCATGCTGCCTCACCTGCTTCGACACTCTCTGTGGCCCCGGTAGGAACTCGGCACCGAGGCTCCGCGAAGTTCCGTGCAAACTTTATCACGTTATATATACATACGTATATATATATATGTATAGATAGATAGTTCGAATGTTATATGTATAGTTCTATCAATAGCGATAGTAAGAGTAAGAGTGATAGGAACCGTTATAGCAATAGTGATAGCAACAGCAACAACGAGAGCAGCAGACAATGCACACAAATAAACATGGTAAGTATGACAAGATGCTGATGGCAGTTGTGGAGGGTCGGAATCAAAAAACGGAGGGTTGCGTGCAACAGGGGTGATTGGGCTGCAAAGCAGCTAGCTGAGGACTAGAGGGAAGGGCAGACTCTCATTTTACAGATTCTGCCTTTCTGAGTAGTCATGTCTAGCATGACACACTCTTGGTTTTACTGTTTCGGTACCGTCGTACACCCTAAACCCTAAATTGTTTGAAAGCTGTTGAGCTCGTTGCTGTATGTCTTCATGTGCGTGGCACCAGACTTTGGGTATTCTCCAATCCTGTCACTTCTGGCCTGGCTTTGAGCTCTAGGCCTTGCGGATTAAGATTTACGGTTTAGGCTGAGCCCAAGCCTTATGAAAACAAGTATGTTGCCGAGTGAGCCCAAGACCCCAAGTATGTTTAAAACAAAATCCAAATACAGCAGGGGAAGAAGGGGGCAAAGGCCCAACATGAAGTGCATGGGGACTGGGCCCAGGCTACTCTGATGGCGGCTTGGCTTGCAACCTGTTCTGCCTTACTTTCGGCAGCTGGTCGTCATTGCGACCTTTTTTTGGCCATTCATGTTACATAGGGATTTTGACCTTACGAAAGTTTGTTGAAATTGTGGCCCCTTCTGGGGTACCCGAAATAGCATCAGAAGTTTGTAGACAGATTCTGAAGCTTTTTGTGAAATGGCGATGTCTGCAAATTACAGATTCCATATTGCCACTTGCAAGGACCAGATTTTGTCACGGCATTCGAAGCCTCATGTTGGCAAGGAAGCAACCATTCGGTGTCTTCTGCGTCTACCGTTCAGGCAGTGCGTGCCAGTCTAGTATACTTTTGGTTCTGCCCCCACCGAGTAACAGGCAGATTAGAAGTATAACATATGTACACACACCCTTCAATATAAACCTACACCCGCAGCCTCCAATATAAACCTACACCCTAAACCCTAATCCCATTACAGACTGCTACTCCTAGACCCACCTCCTACCCTCTATTAGGGCCTAAGTACCCGCTATTAGGGACCATCTATCCCCAATTAAGGGTACAAGGAAGATCCTGGCTGGTACCCTAAAAGCACGATTACAGCCCCTCAAACAAGTCTCGCAGTGAGCCACTCTTTCACCGCATGCGCCATGACTTCTCCTATCTTCTGTTTTATTGGGTTATTGGGGTTAGATAGGGATTGAACAGGGTTTTTGCGGGGCTTCTATGGGGGTTCTGTAAGGATGATAGAGGGATTGTACTGGGATTGTATTATTTTGTGTATATACATATGTATAGGGGCTATATGGGATCTACATCTGGATCATAGTGCGACAATCCTGCGCTACCTTCTGCGCTACCTTCTGCCCCTTAACTTCTGGAAATCACAGTGCTTTAGGGACCCTAGGTGGTGCAAACTTCCCTCCAACAGTATGCAGCGCGCTCCCAGAGCCGGCAAGAAGAGGGTCTTAGGGTTTAGGGTCTGGGTTTAGGGTTTAGGGTTTAGGGTTGGATTTAGGTTGTCTGGGCCGCTCACACATCCGTCTGTATGGCCCCTTACACTTGTTCAGACTTGCAAGGCCTGCGCAAACTGCTGAACAACCCACAGATACTCCAGCCACCTAGGAATACTCTCTATCTATCCCTAAAGGCCTCAAGAAATCAGGGGCCCTGTTAGCAACCTTTGTTGTCGCCCGGAAGTTGTCATAGACGGCGGGCCGCAAATACATCCCAATATTTTCGATTCCTAGAAACTTCCAGAAAAGAGGCCCATGATTTCGTAGGCCTCAGGCTAAGCCCAATAATCCTCCCTAATATGGGCGTGTGCGATTTTATAGGGGCCCAGGTGTATGAGGAGGGCGGAAGTTCGGTTGGCCGAAACACACACCCGAAACATACCTCCTGAAACATGCCCCGAAACACACCCCCGAATCATCCCGGAACAATAACCCCAACCCAACTTCCTGTGGTGCGCACCCTTGTTCCCGCACAACCCCATATGTCTATAGCCTATATAGGCTATATATCCTGATATACTCGCAACAAAATTCCTACGTAACGTCCCTACCTACGTTGTGGCAACCTCCGCATCCCCCATGCCCTAAACCCTAAACCCTAATCCCCCATGAATGCAGATACCCCGGCCGAAGCCGTCAGTCATGCCATGGTGGCTTGGCATACACACAGGATCCCACGAAGCAGGGTCCATGGGGTTTTGGGTTGAGGGTTTACGGGGGTTTAGGGTTTCAGGTTTACGGTTCAGCATCTCAAGTCCAAGCATTCATTCGGCGTTAGGCTGCTTTATATCAGACGGACAAATACCCACACGCCCAGTGGGTCCAACATCATTAACAAAGTTATACAAGATCTCTAATTCCTTCAATTGGTAGCGCCCTTCCGTACTCCAAAGCCCGAAATCTAGAGGCCGCACCCCAAAGCCCGAACCCTAAAGCCCAAACCCCTCTTGCCCGAACCCTGTAGACGAAAGCAGGCCTTATTGGCAAAAACGGTCCTTGTCGACGAGAAATGGACCTTGTCGGCGAAAAATGGACCTTGTCGACGAAAAATGGACCTTGTCGACGAAAAATGGACCCTGTCGGCGAAAAACGGACGTTGTCGACGAAAAATGACCTTGACCACGAAGTGGGACAAGGAAAAATTGACATTGACGACGAAGTGGGACAAGGCAAGAATGGACCTTGTCGACGAGCTTATAAAAGTTTAATTAGATATAGCTTAGAGAGGTTTAGTGTTGAGGGTTCAGGGTATAGGGGTCTGGGACACGGTTTAGGGAGGGAGTAGGGTATAGTGTTGATCTAGGGCTTGGTTGCAATGTTGATTACCTTTTAGATTCCCTCGTTCTTGTACGGTTGTAAAAGAAACCTATTCAGAAATGGTTCGAGCTGACTAGAGTATCACCCAGGGAAGTTTTTGGGGTTAGCAGCATAACGAAGTAAGGGATATTCTCACGTTATCTTTCTTCGGGTGGAGTAGCCCAGTCGTTGATGAAAGGATTGTGAGATATTCCAGGTGTTTTGTGTTATTTGTGTAGTTTGCGTCTTTCACCACCTACCTGTGCGAGTGGATTGCTGTAGCTGCCCATGCGGAGTTCCAGCTGCGGAACTTCTCCTGGGTTTAGGGTTTTAATAGGCTTGGGGCCTCGTCATACAAAGCACCACCTTCTTAGACTCCAGAACAGTCTGATGTTACATGGGGGCTTCGGAAAATTGAGGGCCCCTAGAGATATGTGGGGACCACAAGAAGATTATTATGATACGCCTGATGCACCGTATCAGGATACTGTTGACAAATCTCGAATGTCCATGCTGACATGGTCTCCCCAGGCCTCGAGATGTTTCCTCAACTGGGAATCTCCAACTTCACAGAAGTCTCTTGCTGGGTGCTCTTGCATAGGTAAGCCTCATATCCAGGATACACCCTAAACTCTAAACCCTGAACCAGGGGGACCTGGCATGATTGGACGTCATGAACCTGAGGTCAGACCAGACACCCACATCCATGAAAGCCACTCGGTATTACTGAGAAGCAGGTTTGGTTTGGGGTTTAGGTTTCATCACATTTGTGATTCCAATTCCGTTGCTGCTTCCATGCCTGAATGTCAGTGAGCTTCCAGACCAATAAAGCCCTGAATCCCAGTCCTGCATTCTCAACCTGAAGATGAATCTTGCTTGTTGTTCGTACGGAATGGATGAATGGATTCCCCATTTTCTTTTGCATTCCTGCATTCTTTACCATCAGCAAAAAACCCTAAACACTAAACCCCGCGGATCAATGCCTCCCTGCGCTCCGTACATTGTGTTTTCCCAACGGTTTTCCAGTCCATGCTAACATCCTGAATAAGCCCTAAATACACAACCCTACGTAGGTGCCAAATAGGCCCTCATATAATCCTTATGCAGCCCCATACACTTACATGCCCACCCCTCATATTCATGTCCGTACTGGTGGGTAGTAGAGAATAAGGGAATATAAGCTCTTGCTTACCCATATATAACATATTCTCTCTATATCCCTTTATGAGCCATAGTCTAAATTCCTAGTATCCTCCTTAATAACCACTTTAGTAGCCCCCCTATATAATCTCGTATATAACCCTTTTTCAAGACTTGAGGTTCTGGCTCATATGCAACCAAGTAATGTGCTGAGGAAGGGGGAAGCCGCAGTTCAAGCAAGGCCAGAAAAGCCTCCTGAAAGCTTCACTATAGAAAAACTGCGCTTGGTTTAGTACTAGTACTGGGTTAGGGGGTTTAGGGTTTAGGGTTGGTTTGGGGTTCAGGGTTAGTGGAGGAAATCTTGTACCACCTAGATGTCCTACTGCATCATCAGTCCCAGAATTCAAAGGCTTCAGGTGGTGCAACGCTTCCTCCCTCAACCGTGTGGCCCTTTCAAGAGGGTGCTAGAGATACATAGGTACAGGAGATATGTAGCGTGGTTCAGAGTTGAGGATTAACTGCGTGGTCTTAGGGACTTAGATAATGGAAAGGAAAACGGAAAATGACATGGAAATACTCTCCTTATTGGGGGTTAGGGTTGAGGGATAATGGAGAACCAAATTAATGGAGACATAAATCAAGCCTAGTACAGTATTCAGGTTTTTGGTCCGTGGTTAGCGGCATTTTGGATAGCTACTTGGATGGTCAGTGAGCAAGACGGATTCAACGAAAGGTGACATGAAACGGGGTGTATATGGGGAGTATATGGCTTTGATAGAACGTGACTTAGAAAGGAACTGGGTTAAGAACGGAGATGCTGGGTGTTATGATATCTAGGCAACGTACAGCGACCTCACTCTACGTAAATGGTGTTCTATATAGAGAGTAGTACCATAATGGCCTTAAATTGGGAATTGACATTGTTGTAAAGTACCCTGAGCATGGATTATAAGGGTCTTAGTCTACTAAGCCCCTCTGACACTCCAAGTAGGGCTACTAGATTTCGAGAGATGGTTGCCAGCAGCGTGCGAAGAACAAGACTGGCCAAACCCTAAACCCTAAATTCCCACCCGGCCTGCTTAGGCCGTTCCCACCCAGTACTAGGGTGGTCAGACACTGAAGACACACACAACGTATGGAGCCCCTCCGGGCTCCTGCCGTTCATCGGGAGGCGCAGCCCTGCAGCCACCCCACTGGGCCAAATCTCTACAATGTACATTGGTTTTCTTTTGATGGGAATAATCCAAACTGAAGGGTTAAAGCTTCACCACGTCGCCCCCACATTTTCAGCATCCAGAAAGGTTCTGGTGGGGTCGGGCGCCCATACTGACCTGAAGCCAGAGCGCTCTGCAGGCCCTTGCAGGGTTCTGGAGGCCCCTGACCACCAGGAGGCCCCTGGAGACTCGCCAGGCGCGATTTCGTTGAGGTGGGAGTCGAGGGCGTAGCCCTAAACCCTAACAGGAAGTAATTTGGGTGGTAGCTTGCGATGTCTCACAGCAGGTGGGGGTTTTTGAAGAAAGCCCAGCTTCGATGGCTTCTTGGGCAACATCCTTGAGGTTCTCTGGGCGCAGGATGTGCCGCCACCCACGATCCCTGGAAGCGGGCTGGCGCCATCGGCGTATGGATACTCAGCCCTGCGCAGGTAGACGCCCTAAACCCTAAACCCTGAGCCACGTTGCATGGTTTGGCCGTCCGCAGCCAAAGGCCGCCATTACCTAAATCCTATGCTTTAAGCTCTAAGACTACCACGTTTGAAGGATTATTAGCTATAATCAAAACCCCTTACAAAGGGGCTATATATATGGGGTGTTAAATAGGGGAGTATTATAGGGGATATTTAGGGGATGCTAGGAGTTTAGCTCATATTAGATGTTGAATATCAAAGTTGATCCTGCGGCCTTCGTTGCCAGCTCCCTCTCAAAGATTAGGTTATTACGGATTTCTACGCTACATCCCCTTACTACTCCCCCCAGACTAAGTTAAGTAGGGGGACTCATACAGACCCCCAAGTCTCACAATCCTTATTGTGGGGACTCCTGAAAAAATAGCCATGATATTGGGGAAGCACTTAAAATCCCGTCCCAGTTTCCATTTCCTTTTCCATGTGATTTTCCATTATAGGGGATAGACTATCCCCAGCGAACCCCCTGTATAGTATTGTTATAGTCTCTGTATATTTGGGAAACACTCACATAAGCCATAGCCTACACTCCTAGCATCCCCTCCAATATCCCTTATAATACTCCCTATATAATCCCCTCTATAATCCGCCTTTAAGGATTTTAGATTCTAGCTCATCCCTAACCCACTACACCCTAAACCATCCAGACAGTTGCAGGAAGCTTCTGAGCTGGGGACTCCGGCGGAAGTGAAGCGCTTGGACTTCGGACTTCCTGACACGAAGGACAGCTTGGGTTTAGGGTTTAGGGCTGCTTGGCATCATGATTTCATAGGCTTTCTTTGGAGGTTCTAGGGTTCAGGGCTTAGGGTTTAGGATCAGGGGAGCTTAGGAATACTGATTGAACGAGAACTATGTGGAAAAGATATTGGTGTGTTAGTAATGGCTATTTCAAGAGTTATTGTATGACGTATCAACTTATTCCTTTGCTTTCAAATTCCACGTAAGGCTTCCAAACCCTAAACGCCCTCAACCCCAAACCACCAAAACCCAAAATCGCGTTCCTCTTTGTGGGTTTCACCCTGCGAGAGAAGCGGATGCTGGCGGGAATCCAGGGCAAACATGCAAAGCTGGTATGATATGGGCCAACGTTCCCCTTTGGGGGTTGTATAAGGGGTTCAGAAGGGGTATACAGGGGTACAGGGGTTATGGGAAGTTCAATATTCATATAAAAGGTTTCTATGAGATCCCTACAGGGTAACTCCCCTCCTGTAGTTGCATGACATATGATCCCTTTCAAAGGAAAGTGGTCTTTGTGGAACCCTCTTTGGATTCCATGTGATTTTGGGAGGAGTGTAAACGAAGGCAAACCTAGGACACTTCTACCCACGGACCAAGTTGCGATCCATGAAGCTTCTTTCACTCGTGTTCATACATCTCCCCATCTGCTGCCAAAAGGCTGTCAGGGAACGTGAGCTACGCACTAAGGGTGTGTGTGGTTTTACTGTTGGTCGGATATGCTGGGTGTAGTGAACATCAGCAAATGAGCATCTTGACTGTGACCCTCAATCAACATAGTCATCATCAGCAAGAGTGTGCCTATGCTTCTGAAGCAGAGTCTCGCCGAACCCATTGCCATGCTTGCAGGACATGGACGATCCATGCCAGCCAAGACCAGCTGATCAGCTGGGCTTTGGGCGATTTGGCTATGATTGCGCAAGAAGGAATTTCTCAGATGCTGCGTCGCTTTTTGAACGCTTGGACTGGGGATTGCACTGTCTTGGGCACAGGTAGCGGGCCCTGATTTCGAAGCACAGCAAAGCTTCACACAGAGAGCAGCGCGAAACTGTGAGTAGATCGTTCTGTGGAAAACACCAGGGGCGACACTTAGCAGGAACCACTGCCTCAACCCACATGAAGAAGCAGTCCTCCGTCTGAGGTTTGGGATATGCAGCCGCTCTGGGAGCAAGGACTCCTGTTAGGATTTGTGGTTTCCGGCTTGCAGCGCAAGCTTCGCTTTGGAGGGTGACGTTACGAGCATATAGTATTTGAGGTAATTTCCCTAAATAATGGCCCCAACACAGACCCCTAAGCACACTGATCCTTATTGTAGCCACCTCGAAACAGGTACACCTAATTTTGGGAAACCCTAATTCCTACAAGCCACTACCTGCATGTGATGTTCAAATAATGTCCCGGCTTTTGAGACACCCCTATATGAACCATAGTCCTAGTATCCCACTCAATAACCCCTATTACTCCTCTACATAATCCCCCTTTAAGGAGTTTAGACAGTTTAGACTTTAGTACATATGGTATTTGTGTAAGTCAGCTCTGTGACTATGGGATGCCGCAGGAGCCAGACTCGTTTGAAACGAGGGCCCTGCTTGCTTGGAGTCTTTTGCTAGTTTTTGTGGGTTTAGGGTTTAGGGGCTGGGGCTTTTACTCACTAGTATTTAGCGTTTAGGGTTTAGGGCCAACCCTGATACTAAGGTCATCACCAGTATCATTATACCACTATCGCTACTACTGTTATTTCCTTTTCCATTATCCCTATATAAACCCAGTAATCTACCCCATGTTCAATCTACTTAAGGGGGACTAACGTTTTACGGTCTGCCCTCTGAGGGCCTCACTGTCTGACCGTTTGCCTCTGGGTCTGGCTATCTGAGCGTCTGACTAAACGCACGCTCTGTCTGCTGTTACCATTACTTCAACCGTTGAGACCAGGTATTAGTATTACTACTACAGTATAGGGTTTAGGGTTTAGGGTTATTACCATTACTTAAATCATTGAGGCCGATTAGTACCATCACTACTACAGTTCCTATCGTTAACTTTTGATTATGCATTACTATGCATGTTCTTACCCTTACTGACTCTTACTGCTGCTATCGCTCATACCATTATGGCCATTGAGGTCCAGTAACCCGGATTCCTAAACCCTAAACCCAAACCCTAAACCCCCAGCCCTAAGTCCAAAACATGAAATACTAAGTCCTAAGCCCTAAACCTTAAATCCTACGGTTTAGGGCATAGGGATCCTAAACTCCAAACCAAAAATCCTGAACCCTGAAAGCTTTGCTTTAGGACCCGACTTCGGGCACGAGACTGGGAAGCAAAGACATCTCTCCATCTGCTTCCCCGTGCCTTGCATTTGTAATCTAAGTCGTCTGGTTAGGGGGTAGAATTTAGGAGGACCCCCCACCCTGTAATAGTCATAAAGTAGGAATATAATAAGACCTTCATATAATCACTATTATCCCTTATTGTCACTATTACTGGGTGGGGGGTCCACCTAAGGTAGAATGTACGTAGGTTTTAGGGCTTAGGGGATCTTGGGTCTAGGCTTCGGATTTGGGGATTGGGGCCTGGGATTTAGGGTTTGGGATTCGGGGCTTAGGTTTGGGGATTCAGGTTCTGGGTCACCAATATGGAGGTTGAGGGTTCAGGGTTTGGAGTTTGGGGGCTCTGGAATTTAGGGGTTTTCACAGGAGTTGGGGATACATTTCTGGATCCAACAGGGGCTTAGGGTTTAGGGTTTCGGCTTAGGGTTCAAAAGCCTTTGCATGCTAGTAAAAGCTCTACCACGTTCAGCGGGTCACCCTTTGTGACATGTTCTTGCTGTTGATGCTTCTGAAAGATATCTAATAGTATTTGTCATGGCATCTTGGGGACCTAAACCCTAAACCTTGGGGACTGCTCCCGCTCTGCAACAGATGGAGAATATTAGTATTACTCTGAGAGTTATATGTAGCCCTTAATGTGAATCCTATTATAGACTGTTAGGGGCCAGTGCCCAACCTAAAGCTATCAGGTGGCCGGAGAGTGAGACATTCGCGGCAGTTCGCGATTGGCTCCGGGGAAGTCCGAACTCCATTGTGCCCCGGTTGACCTGGGATTCTGGAGGGTCGCTATGACTTACCCTAGGGCTCCCAGTTACCTAAATAGTTGGTTACTGGGCTATGTGAGCTCTGGTTTCATAAGCTCTTTAAAGGGGTGCATATAATTGTGTATAATTATGTATATAGAGGACATTCTATAGGGAGCTACTATACAGGATATTCAGGGAGGGGGATACTGCGAGTTTAGACTATAGCTCATACAACCATAACTGGAGCCCTAGGGTCAACCCAATTTATGATAGGCAGTTTCGCCAAGGTCTTCGCAAAACCGCAGCCACTGCCAAGTTGCGCCCGTTCCTCAGTAACAGGCTGCCCTGAAATGAGCTGTAGTCTAAACTGTTTGAACTCCTCAAGCGCTGGGGTTATATAGGGGAGTATATAGGGGAGTATTATGATTAGGGGTTGTTTTGCTTTCCTCAGGCTATGTCATATATTCATGTTATGTCACATTCGGGCCCTGCAGGCATTCTGCATGCGTAGAAAGGGTCTCTGTGCAAAGCCCGCTTCATACAAACAATCCATGGTTGCATTCACAGATACCCCCTCTAACGAAAGCATAGCCACAGCAGTCCCTGAATGTTTGGCTGTTGAGGAATCTGTGGGGGAGGTATCGAAGTTGCACAACGTTCTGGACGGCCTGGAAGAGCGCCTCCAAAGGAGACTGTCTCAGTTCATCTTCACGCCAGCTACTGTAAGTCTTTACGTTGGTGTGCCACATGTTCGTGCTGCGGACGACAACGACGCACCGCCATCAGCGATGTCGACGATGCAACCCAACTACCCCAAATTGTGATGAGCTCACCTTTAGTGGTAGTTAGTACTGTGAACATACCACAACTGACCTTAACTCAGGATTGTGAATAGTTGCCCAGTAGTTATACAGCACGACATGTAAAGTTGTCCAAAAGGGGGACCTTTTGGCACACCCTATACAGTAATTCCGATATGTTAAATCAAGGTTCGTCTCATGATAGGAACACATGGCTAAAAACGAGGCCATCCTCTAAGCCCTAAACCTTAAACACAAGTCGAAGCCCGGAGGAAATTGGATAGCGCCATGGCCGCGGCGGAGGATATCCAGACCCGAGCGTAGGTAATTCGTGGTCCTTGAGGGGATGGGGTTTAAGGTCAATTTGCAGGGCTTGTATAGTGGAGTCCTGTTGAGCCAGCTAACATCCCGAGCCTGGGTTCAAAAAAAGGAGCTTAGGTTTAGGGTCTACAGCTTCGGGGTTTAGGATTTAGTGTCTAGAAAATGTAGATTCTCTTTTGGGGGTTCTAGGGATTGTAGGGGATCCAGGGGTTATGTGAGATCTTGAACTTTTGGGGTGTGGGGCAGGGAATATAGGTACCATCATTGGGGATTCTATGGGGGTGTTTTGGCGTCCATACCCCCACTTTCTCTTAAGACCCAGTAAGTGTAGAGCGCAGAGGATGATAAGAACTTACAATTTCATCGGCCGTGAGCTAATGGTCTAAACTCCTTAATTGGGGTTATATAGGGGGTTTTATAGGGAACTACTATAGGGGTTATTAAGGGGGATACCAGGAGTTTAGACTATGGCTCATATGGGTCGGGTCCCATGTTGGCATGGTGGATATTTGGTTGTAGGCATGGGAGGCAGAACCCACAAGCCTGCCCAAGCTCTGTTTGCAGAACTGCGCCCTGGATGCCAGGAGCGGTCTACATGATGCTCGCAGTGCGGAGCCAGGTTTCACCTAGCCAAATGTTGGAGCTGAATTTCCCGTGACCTCCTGTACAGATGCGCTTAGTGCAGCAGGATCACGTTTTACAGGAGGTGGGAATGCTTGCGTGCGTTTGCCCAGACCGGCAGGTGCATGCCCCAAGGACTGCACTCCTTGGTTTTTACAAGAGATCTCTTTTCCTGCAGGACCTTGATGGAGTAGGGTTAGTGCCTTTGGGGAGGATGAACTGCAGCGTTGACAGCCCTCCAACAAGGTCCTGACTACAAGGTAGAAGCAGCGGCTTCCAACTTGAAACCTCTGGAAATTGACATGTAACTAAGATGTTTCAGACCGGGATTGACATTCTTTTTGCGTAGTTCAGACCCCTGATCAATAAACCCCCTCCCCTCAAAAGGGGTTATAAGAGGGATCCTACTATTTAGGCTCTTAAAAGGAGGGGGGTTATTAATCATGGGTGTACATTAACCTAAACCCTAAGTAGTAGTTTCCTTTTTCTTTTCCATTAACCCCGATATAATCCCTATATTCCCCCTATACCCTAAAACCTTAAAACCTTAAAACCCTAAACCCTTAAAACCCTAAACCCTACGTTATTTTGCACGGTGGTCTAGCTTTTGCTGCCCTCCCTGGCCTGGTTGATCCTGGAGTACACTCATGAGTACTATTAGGGGTACCCTTAAAGGGGGGTTATAGGGGTCTTATAGGGGTTATATGGTAATAATTGTATATTGGGGTCTATATAGGGGTCCCACGGCGATCTCAGGAGTCCCCTCTGAGAGGATTTTAGCATTTGGCGGTTCATATTGGGGATCGGCTATATAATGTTTGGAAATGACATGAAACTACTTCATAGAACTCGTAGACCGTCACTTCATACCCCCGCCTTCTGCATCCACTGAATGAATTCCACTCTGAACCTTTGTTTGTAATCATTCCTGCGCATATGTACTCTCAGGAGAAATTGTCCAGGGCAGGGGCTTTGAAGGGTGTGGCGCAACGACAGCCCAGATCTGTGCTTCGTGAAGGAAACGCAGAAGGGGCGCCCACCGAATTGTTGTGGGAATTAAAACCACCCATCCTTCCGGAGCTTTCCTGATATGCATTTCCCCAAGAATGGAAACTCAAATGGACAGGAAAATGGGAAATGAAATGGAAGCCCTAGGTCCCTTGAAAGGGGTTATATAGGGTATATATTGCCCCAATGGAGAATCAAATGGAAAACAAAATGGACACTAGGGACAGAATTAGGGCCACTCGGGTGAAGGGTTTTGCGTAGAGCTTGTGTTAGAATCATTCAAGGCTTATACTGGAGAGTTCCCGATTTCCTTTTTTCGTCGGAAGCCTGTCACTACAAATCCAAGAGGTTTGCATAAACGGTCATGGAACGGAGGCTAGTACGGGTTGGTTAAGCCAACCCTGAAACCCTTAACCCCTAACCTCCAAGCCCTAGACACTTGGTAGTTTCCCTAATAAGGGAACCACAACATATAGAAAGGTAGCCCCAGAATGGTACGTTTAGTTTCGGGACCTCACTTGAAGTGCGAATGGGTCGACTCCGGAAGGCAGGTGGTTGGTTCATCAGCTCATGAATAGTAAGGGGGTTTAGTTACCCTGACCCCTAGAGTTCAGACCTTCTTATAGTCCTGTGACAGTTATAGGACATCTAAACCCTAGATTTGGCATTAAACTAAAGGGGTTAGGGCCACTAAAATCCCCTTATTCATGAAAATTGTTAGGTTTGGTATCAACTCGGGCTCCTAATTTGGAGCCCGAAACTCTTTCTTAAAGGGTCCATGTAGCTATATAGAAAAGAGTTGAGGGTTTACGGAAGGTATGATATACTATCTACCTACATGGACCCTTTGGCTTTTATCCCTGCAGTCGCCAACTCAAACAATACTACTACAGCTGAGGAATTGATGGGGGCATGAGCTTCAGGTTCAGGGTTTCAGAGGCCCTGTCCTGAAACAACCTGTCGGGCTGGGTTACCAACAGTTCCTGCAATTTATTATAGACGATTTATAGTATACTAGTTTCCATTCCATGTCCATGTTCTTTTCCTTTTGTCTCCCATTATTGAGTATGATGCCCTGATATAGCCCATAAAGCCGGCAGTCGGAAGAGAAGCAAGGTTAGGCCTCGCAGTACTTCTTAAAGGAATCATGATGCCAAGAGTTGGCCCAGCTGTGCAGGGGTCACTGCATTGTATAGAGTTTCCCACAATCTGTACAGTTCCCACCCCCTAGGCAGAGCTTGGGGATCCTGGCCCCAATTTCCTCTCGCGCAGGACTCTGCGTGCTGCAAGCATGCATAGTAGGGCGGCCCTGTCACGAGCCAAGCTAACGAATCTTAGCTAGTTCCGACGCTTCACACAAAAAGGGCGCTTACATGGCGGTTTTGAGGGAGTCCCCCTAGAAAGGGTTCATTTGGGGTTGTATGTTGGGATCTGCAACACATGGACCTAAGACTGTGTGAAGCCATGTGTTGGACTTCCAATGTTAACAGACATTGGCCGAAACTCGTGGCGAATCAGAATCTTAAACCTTGTTCAACACTTGCTTGTTGGCTCAAGTTGTGGAAGCAGTCAAATGTGTTCCTGCTCATAGACTCGTAGACATCAGCCCTGCGTTCTTGTCCTGGGCAACAGGAAAGTTCCAGGGATGCGTACCGCTGCAACATCGCGTTTCCTAAGTGCGCACCGAGGATCCACAAGCTCCAAAACTGCATGCCTTGTCAAATTTTGTGTATTCCTGTATACCCCTACATACCCCCATATACTCGAATAGATGCCCACCTATCACTATATTATACCCAAAATGGAGGCCGTCCAAGTAGCATCAACCTTTCCATTGGCAGGCTTGACATGCAATGAGACGGACACCGACGTAAAGGAATGCAAAAACTGTCGAGCGACCGCTAACCTGCTATAGTCTAAATGCACTCTGTGATCGACAACTTAACCTCTTGACCCTGAGCCTTTTCATTCACCCACTTGCAAATATAGAAGCGTGCAGCTAAATGTGCATGTACTTCTAGAATTCAGATGACATGGGCCTTGCGGTCGCTTCTGCTGCTGTTCCTGTGCCACGGGGCCAAGATTGATGAAGGACCAGAGCTTGCCACGAGCCAGGCAGAGAACTGTCAAAACCTTTCGTGCAAACAGTACTACTGTATGGTGGGTAGAGGAATTCTTGCACCACTGAGGATCCCCAAAAAGCTGTAGCTAAAAAACAGTACAGAAGATGTACAAAATGGTACAAGATTTCCTGCGTGCACCGTAGGGACACCTTAAGGTTTAGGGTGCAGGGTCAAATGGGATCTACTAATTCCCTCCCTAAAGCACACCACCCTAACAATGAAAGTTGCTCACACTTGATGGTGCCCCACTGGGGCTTTCTATCATTCGGGGCGGGAGGTTATTGCTAGGGGAGGCGATTGCCCTAGCATTTCTACAGTTGATAAAAGAGGTCCCCATATATATATATATATATCGGTAGCCTGAGACTTCCCCACAAAAATCCGGTATGTCCCCATATAGCCACATAGGTCCTTTCCATGATTTGAAGCTCTTGCGTCTGGTGGAAGGTCTTGGAGGAAGCGGTGCTGGAAACAAAGTTCTTTGATTATCGGGAACCTGTGCTCGCTTAAGGATTGCTTTCGATGTATGTTTAGGGCTTAGGGTTTAGGGTTTAGGGCGGTTAGGGTGTAGGGTTTAGGGTTTAGGGCGTTTAGTGTTTAGGGTTTAGGGCGTTTAGGGTTTAGGTGGTGATTCAGCGATTTTCCAAAACCCTAAGCCTCAGTCGTCCTACTGCCGAGTGGGAGAGTAAATAGAGCTACCATTATAGGGTATTATTTAGGGATTAGATAGGGATGAACATAGGGATCCTCTTCCCCCACTCCCTGAAGCACCAGTAAGTGTCGCGGTGTTCAGGGTTTAGGGTGTGTGAGGTGGGAGGAATTTTTGGCTTTGGATGGCTGAGTATTCGTGCGCCAGATTGACCCTAAACCTAAACCCTGAACCCTAACCCCGAAACTTGTAGCAGGGGCCTCGCTCTTTGTACCAGCTGCTTGAGGATTTTAGTGTTTGCTGCTGTGTGCAGTTGCTCTGCTTGAGATGGCATCTCCTATAATGTTATCCTATATAACCCTGAAGATGGCATTGTTGTGAACGTTCTCGGGCGCTTGCGGGGTGCTTGAAGGACTCAGCCGGTTTCACTTGTACAGCGTGCCCTTGCTGCGCAAGACTCTCTGGATGGCACGGCAGAGAGAGAGAGAGAGAGAACCCCAAGAAGAAACACGAAGAGTTACGCTGTTGTTTTGCAGTTAACGGGGAAGCGGATCCTGACCATAGGCATGTTTGAGTGTGAGCAATCCTTCTGACTGTTGTGGTTCTCTGGAATGCTAAGTAAGTTCTACCTGCTACAGCGTAAGAGGTTGCCTACTCACATGCCATGCACACCGGACAGGGCTTGGGGTACTGTCAGCGGAGTATTGCCGGTTATGTAAGTGGAGTCCGTTGTGGGGGTGTATAGAGTTCCTGTACCGAGAAGCCCCTCGTGTCTGTCTGCACTTGTTTCAGCCCAAATGGGGTTGTATAATAACCCCGCGCCAGAGGATTATGTCCTGGTGCGCCGCGAAGTGCAAAACGTGTTGTTTAAGTTGGAAAAACGATAAGAGGAAAAAGCAACGATAACCAAAACGATAACGCCCAAACTTGGAAAAACGATAAGAGGAAAATAAAACGATAACAACTTTTCAGGTTAAGCAAAAAGGAACGGGGTTTTTAGACAACCCCAAATGTGCCTCAATGCCGTGCCAGTAGGCAGGGTACTGGGGAGCCTGTACATCATGCATGCCAGACATGCCATGAGGCACTGCCAGCAGAGCAGAGCACATGGAACATGGTTGAGCATTCCGCATGAGGGCAATTGAGGCAAGTTGGCAACGGCCGTTTTGCATGGATTGTGTGTATGAGCATGGATTGGCTAGGCCGGACAACCTCCCTCATGTTAAGCATGCTCGAGGGGCATCTGAACATTGGGGCGGCCGCGTGATGTATTAATTATTTTGCTACGTTTTGAGGTTTACTGTAGTTGAGAAAGATGCCTCTTGCCAGGAAGTCTCACAGCTGGCTAGAGTAGGGAGGAAGATCCATCGACAGGGGCAGGTGCTTTACTATAGACTTTTCTGCTTTGCCTGCTACCTGTGTGATTGGTCAGTACTCCGATCCTCGCCAGTACCCGACCATGACAGACAATGCGTGCTGGGCTCGGGGCAGTGCCCCGGTCTACCTGTAGAGGTAGACTTAGCCTGTAGAAGAAGAAGAACCCCAATAATGTCCACATACAACCCATAGAATATTCCAATGCAACCCTTATAACATCCCGATGTAACCCTATACTGTCCCTAAGTGGATTCGGACCGTGCGAAGGAGTTGAGGATCTTTGGTGGGGTCCTAGGGCCTAAGCACTAAACCCTTAACCCCTAAACCCTCAACCTCAATCCCAGCCAGAGGCCTGTCGGTAACGCGGACAGACCCCAAGGTGTGATCTCAGTAAAGAGGATAGCATCCCAAAAAGATGGGTTCTTTCACAAACTCCAGAGGCGTCGCTGAAGCATTTATTCCATTGGTGTTGTTTGTTTCTTCTGTTGAGTCTTCATGGTAAGTTTTTGGGATGAGTTTCTCAATCTTTTGCCCGAGCTTGTAAGAGCTGAAGAGCAAGGAGAGATATGGCATCTCAGATCGACGAACTCTGGACGTTTTCTTCCAACTCTTTGACCTCTGGATCATGCTGTACCGGCTAAACAAGGCTCGCCGAAGCAAATTCATTGCCAGTCATCATATGGGTGAACCTCTATATGTACATATATCACAAAACAGGGTTTCACTACGATTGCAATTTAATAGCCAATTCTAGAGGGCCGCCGCGGATGTCTCTTTTCTAGAAGCCCTCCCAAATGCCGAGAATTTCCTACAGAGAGGGCCGGCATCTTGGGCGTTAAAGGCCATTAAGGCATTTCTTGCTGCTGCTTAATTGAGAGAGGCGGAAGAATATAGGTAGCATTATGGGGTATATACAGGGAGTCTACAGGGATTGTAAAGGGCATCCACTCCCACACTCTCCCTTAAGCACCAGTAAGATTTTGGCGACCCGCAGATAATCTGTTAAAGAGAAGCAGGGATAGATACCTGTTATTGGTCCGTCTGCAGGGCAATTGTCGAAAGGCGTTGTCTGGATTCGATGGTACTACAAGCGCAAAATCAAAGTATTAAATGAAAGCTAAATGATGATATACCACGGATAGCAGTGCTTGTAGTCCGTTCTGCGCCCCAAAACGTCATCTTCCGCTGAACTAGCTTATGCAGGTTGCTTTTGGAGTGGAATCGATGAGTGTCTTGGGAGACCTAAATCCTCATTACAGCCTGAGCCTTAAACTCCTAAGCCCTAAACCCCTAGCCTATACCCCTAAACTCCTAAACCCTTACACCTTAAGCTCTAAACTCCTACACTCTTAGACCCTAAGCCCCTGGTCAGGCAGACGAAGCTCTCAAAGAGGTGATGCCAGCATGCGAGTGGCGCCAAGATGACCTTACGGTCAAGGCTATCCAGGCCGTTCCAGCTCCAATGGGTTTAAGGTTTTTGGGGTTTGGGGTTGAGGAGTTTGGGAGTTTAGGATTTTAGAGTTTAGGGTTCAGGGTTCCGGCTGTGTGCGAGCTCAGATGCAAAAAGGGTTTCACCCCCACGAGGTAGAGAAGGTACTACTGAGAAGGCGTCCTAGGATGAACTTAGCATCCACGTCCTGCCTTTGTGTCCCCCATATCAATGGGGTCAGGCACTGTGTGCATTGAGTATTCATCAGGTCCAGATTGACCTAGCCCACATCCCGCACCCAGTCTTGTTTTAACATTAGCAGGACTCGTCACGGAGTTGGCAAGATTTCGCAAACCTTCCAGGTTCCCTCTTATTAGAAGAACTGCCCAAGGATTACATTAAAAAGAGACTGCTATCATTGAATCGACCCCCCGGCCCCCTGATAAACAATAGTATAGTTACCGGGAATACCTAAAGGCTCATATGGAGTTACCATTATCTCTAGTGGTCACTATTCGCGGATGCGGGGCCAACCCTGATGAATCATCCTGTCTCCCCATGCTCACCAGGCACTTGCTTTCACGCGCTGGAAGCAGGGCCGCTTGAAGGCGCTGTTAAGGTTTAGGGTTTAGGGTTTAGCCAATCTCCTGGCTTGAGGTTTCGGGCTCGGGGTTCTTTAACTATTCGCTATAAAAAGGAACCTCCAGAACCCCCTTAATTATAATCCCAATGCAAATTTCAGGTCCCAAGGGCCTCTTTTCTGAGAAGCACCCGGAAAGCTTAAGACGTGAAGGCCTAGCACCACAGAACTTTCTAGAGGGCTTCTCAAAATCCATGACCCGTCAGGTACCCTGAGGATTTGCAGATTACAAGGAGGTTTTTGGGGCTCCAAGTGAAGGAGTTACTGAAGCTACAGTTGGACTTGGTCTATGGGCCCAGTACGCTTCTGACTGCGACCGGTTTTCTTCCCTAAGTACCTCTGCGCAAGGCCAAGCTGGTCACACTGACTCCAAAGTGGCAAGCCTGACGTAGCGTGCAGTTTCTACATGATGTGTACTCGAAACTCTTGCAAGGCTGGTTAGAAATAGGGGGTTATATAGGGAAGCATTATGGGGCTTATTATGGGGGATACTTGGAGTTTAGACTATAGCTCACCTGGGTGTAAACACGAACAGATCTTGGACTCCGCAAGCAAGACCCAGCCCTTGCAGAGAATTCGTGGGGATTTCCCAAAATTAGAGATACCTTTTGGGGGTCCCTACATTAAGGCTTACACTAGTATTTGGGGTTTTAGGTATATTGCGGTCCACCTCTTTTGGGAAAGTGCCACACGCCAGCATGATCAGGAGGCTTTGACATGGTTCCATCACATGGAGGGCCTTCTGGGCAAAAGCGCGGTCTCTCGCCTTTGTGCCAGCTCAGAGTTTTCTCTGAACACAAGCGGTATAAATGGTAAGGGAGCACACACAGAATTTCCTGAAACCTAAACCCTAAGTAGTAGTTTCCATTTTATTTTCCATAACCCCAATATTACCTATATGACCCTCATACTACCCCAATGGGTGATCCTTTTAGTTCCTGAGGGTTTTGAGACACCCTCAACGATGTAAGGTTATGCGGCACCCCGCTAACGTAGCTTATGGGTGCCTACAAACTCCTGATCATCAGACCCACTTGTCATGTCAGCCATTGTCTCGTTGAGGCTCTTTGTGAAAACATCGGGCATACCTACAACTCGTCGCCCGGGCTCAATTCATCTGGTTAATTCCCGAAGCTTCAAGGCGTAGAATGATGGTGTTTGTAGTAGTGGTAGGAGCCATATTAGTACGAACAGCAGTGTTAAGGTCCAGGAAATATAAGAAGCCCCAAGAATCAAATTGTCACTACTAGTTATTACTTCTCAAGTAGAGTGACTACAGGAGTTATAGGCCCTCAGCGTTGGCTCTTAACCTGCTTTGAGGACTTTTAGGAGTCAATAATTAAAGAGACCTGTAGATGATGAGGATCCCCAGTGCCAAAGGCCTGAAAATCTCTAGGCCCTTTACAGCCCGACCCCTAAAGCCCCTGTTGAAAACCTAAACTCTATAAGGCTAGGGATGCCAGCAGAAGCAGAGATGTACTTCGAGCAAGCTCTCGTGCTCCTGAGCATGAATGTGACCACGGAGCAAAGCAAAGGCAAGCACTATCCTTGCAGACGGCTATCTCCAAACAATGGGTTCCCCCGTACCGACATACTATAATGAGGACACCTCAGAAGTCCTCCAGAATCCCTCCAGATTGATTTTTCAAAAAGGGTTGTGTGCACCGGAAGATCTAGCTGTTCCCGGCAGTTGCATGCTTGGAGTTCGTCCTAAGCCCGTTGCACCAGATTACTGGTGCTTAAGGGGCAGTGGGGGGAGTGAATAATGAGAATGACTTGGATGTGGGGTTGGGGTTCTGGGTTCAGGGTGTTGGGTCTAGGGAACGGACAAGGAGGCTGAGACGATGATATCATAGAGGAGCACTACATAGGGACTACTAGAGGGATCTACCCCCAACCCTGCCTTAAGCACAAGTCAGCCTCAAGCTTCAGGCCATGACCTTCGCTCATTGTTAAATTGTTAGGTTGCCAAAATTGTCCTTTTCTGGGCCCTGAAAACAATACGGGCCTAATTTCTGGGGTTCCAAAAAAGGGCTAGCTTTTTGACATTACCCCATTATGGTTGCCATGACTTGACATGTTGCTTTCACCATTGCATTCCTGACTTCATCAGCTGCAGTGTAGCCCTTTGTGGTGGACGAACTTTCAGATTGCTTGTATGGGCATTCAGGAAGTAGGTTAAGAATGGCAATACCTGGCATAATAATACGGTTTCTAGTCGGGCTAAACCCCCCTGACCCTCCAAGTGGTAGGCGGCAGTCTCCTTGGACTCGCCGGGGTCCGAGAGAAGCAGTCCAAGTACCTGGAAGCCCGCGAGTCCGCACAAGAGGCCTGCGCCAAGAAACTCCTCAATTTCCAGTACGAACCCTCCAAATTGTCATGGGAATAATCATGAATCAAGTCTATGATTTGTGGGTAGGTACCTGCGCAACGGTGAGCTGAATGAAAGATGTGGAACCCATGAAGTTGACAATACTACGTACTCGGTCTTGTTCGCATGTGCGCTATCAGATTGCTGTCACAGGTAATAGGAGCATGATGAAAGCAACAGTGGCAGGACCTGTTCTTTCCACCATGAAACGTGCGCCGCGCTTCCAAGGCATACAACCTCTACAAGGAGCGAGACATCGAGAACGGCTGGGAGTCATCCCTTACAGCCAAAGCAGCTATGGCTCTCAGTCGCTTTTTTGCAACATGTAGCCCTAGGGGTCCAAGTACTTATAGGGGTAGTACTCCCCAAAATGGAGAATCAAATGGAAACTGGGATTACATAGGGGTTTATAGGGATTATAGGGGTTTTGCCCAAATTGGGGGGGGGTTACTGGAGAATCAAATGGAAATTGTGGTTGTATAGGTGTTAGTATGATTCCTTAAAATCCTAAACCCTAAACCCTAAACCGCTGCTTTTTCGTGATAGGGGGGACTATGGGATGACTTTAAGCTCTCGGATTACTGTAGGATTTTCATTATATTGCAAAAGGTAGGGGTACCTTCTTAGGGTCCCCATAGTAAGGATTATAGTATTCTGGGGTCTATATTGGGGTCCCCCTATTTTGGGAAACTACCGTACATAATTATCACACTATACTCGAAGAGGGTCCAAACTTTGGGTTGAGGCTACCAAACGCCTTTTTTCTTGTCTGGGGCGGGATATCCTAGTGGGGCCCCTTTCTTTCTTGCTCTGAGGACGACCGCCCCCCCCGGAGCTTTCATTGAAAGACATGGGGTCTTTGGCCTCATGAGCTATAATCTAAACTACTAGTCCTAGTATTCCCCTTTAGACTAACCCCTAAAATAATCCCCTACATAACCAGCCTTTCAGAAGTTTAGATTACCCTAAACCCTAAACCAAAAAACTTGAAATAGTAGTTTCCATCCATTTCATTTTCCATTATCCCAGTATCCCCCAATAGAACAGTAATATTACCCAAAGTATACTATCTTATACTACATTATTCTACATTTTACTATATGACATTATATGTAAGACAAGGTAAGCTCGACCTGAAGCTGGGAAACCTGGAAGAAGCCGAGAAGAAGTGTGAGGACCGGAGTTGTGAATCAGGACTTGTAGGGCTACATGAGTAGTATTTTATTTGGGGATGCTCTGGTACCCATCATAGAGTAGGATTCTATCCTCCTTTGGGGGTATAGTATTTTTTATAAAGAATATAGAATCTTACTAGGCTCAACCACCAAAACGCTACTCATATGTACTATAGTCTAAACTCCTTAAAGGGGGTTATACAGGGGATTATATGGGGAACTGTTATAGGGGTTATTAAGGGGGATACTAGGAGTTTAGACTATGGCTCATATAGGGGATATATTGTGGATACATTGGGCTAATGGAAAAGAACGTGGAAACTACTGTTAAGGGTTCAGGGTTTTGGGTGTGTGTGGGAGTGTATATAGGGCTCCTATCGCTCACTGAGGAGGCCGTTCGCCTCTTCGAGTCGACTTCGGGCGAGGATTCCCCGATTCTTGCTCAAAAGGCAGATCTACATACATATCTATATATGTATGAGCTACGGACTAAGTTTAAGTTGGGGAGGCCTATAAGGAGAATATATAGGGTTTTAGGGGGGACCTATTCAGGGATATACTACAAATTTAGGCAAGGGCTCATATATATATAGAGAGAGAGAGAGAGAGAGGGATGTATACATAGGGGCATGGAAGCAAAAACAGGTTATGACCCAATAGTGAAGAATCACTTGGGAAAGAGAATGGATATTGATATGGAAGCTGGGACTGGATGGTTTTTATAGACGTTCTAGGGGCTAGGTAGGGCAAAGCCAAATGATATCTGTACTTGCGTACTCTGCGATTAACGTTAGTGCTGCAGGTGTTTGTGCCTACCTAGCTTGCTCATCCTTTGTGTTGGGATAGGGACTGGATCACAATATGTCGAATTGGGAATCAAATCCTTGTGATGATCCCTAATCAAGCTGGGTCTCTGCATGCGTGCATTACCCACAAAGCATGTGTATAAGGTTGCTTGCCACCGCCTTCAAGCGCCTGGGAGAGATTCGCATGAAACAGGACAGCAACGGGCAATGACTTGCTGAATGCGATTGGGTTTGGCCCCCGTCAAGCAATGATGGCATAGCAGAATATCTAGAGGCCCTAGCACGATTACCATTTTCACTTCTGATGCCTATTATTAGTGGCTGGGGGGCCTAACCCAATGAATGCGCATGCATCAGTTTTGGCATCAGCTGCACCAGCTTCTTCATTTCCTGGTATCGTGGCGCCAGACGCATTCTAAGCTGGCCAAGCAAGGCTCAGGCACGAGTAAATAACAGTTGGCAGGTCTTCAGCCAAACATGACGCTTACAGAGTTTGCAAGGGGAAAGCGGAGCCTGTGCGATAGGATGACCAACTAAAAGCCACTTTCGCTAATCGGGGGCCATCTTCTGTGCTGATCTATGCGTAGCACACCCTACAGGTCCAAGTACTCCAATGAGGAAGGCTGTATGGCCCAAAATGCTATAATCTCAATGGTAGTTGCTAGCCTTTGGTTACTTGGACCTTTGTTTGAGGGTCAGGGGGACCGCATGCGTGCGCTAAGAGGAGCCCTCTAAGTCATATGATGACCCGATGCCGATTCTCCCCATGATGAACTGTCGAACTTCTTTATTCAAGTGAAGATCGCCGCTCCACTTCAGGATCGACGGGCCGAGGCCCGTACCGCTTTTCACAGCGCCTACAAGCTGGAGGCACGAGATGGGATGCCAATAGCTGCCTTGGGTCAACAACTTTCAAATTCCCGCTTCCCTGGTAAGGAAACCAGCCGCACCCTTGATGACAAGTATTCCCAGGATAGGAGCAGTTCTTAGCAGGGGAAGACTGATTAGGTGGGTTTGCCGTTTTTGTGGGACGGGATTGTTTCCGGAAGTCTCTGTCTCTGCGATTAACGTAGAACCTTGAGGAGCAGCAGCTGGAAAGTTTGTGAGGCATGAGAGAGAAGTGAGAAGTCCCCCCGAGACCCCAGGGAAATACACTGAGGCCATGCGCTGGACAGGCCCACAATTAGTAAGCCAACTAAAACTTTGTGGCTACATTCGTTCTATGGTCTAAACTCCTTTTTTAAAGGTGGTTAGATGAGGGACTACTATAGGGATTATTAATAAGGGGGATACTATGAGTCTAGACTGTGGCTCATTCTGGTCGGCTTCCTCACATGACCTGGCCGAAGGCGATCAAAGATGCCTTTGACCTCACTGAAATCGTGCCGTTCTGAGATGACGATGTCTGCATCTGACGTCAGCGATACGGTCGATACATCGGCATTTCCCAAGATTATGCAGCTACAGTCCTTACCATCCTTACCCTTTTAAGTATATCAAGCCTGCTTTCAGCCAAGCGGTCTTCAGGTCATCATCCATCAGCAGCTTACGGATGCCCACCTCGCGAACGGAGAGCTGGACAGAAAGAGCTTCAAGCCCTACTTTCCCACGGTTGCCCAGGCACAGTTTGTAAGACAAACTTATTCTGTGGAAGTCCCGGGTGCCTCACCTTGTACAGTATAATGGGGTTTAGAGGTTTAGGGTTTCAGGGGGTTTAGGGTTTGGGTCCAGGGTTCGGGGCTTAGGGTTTGCCCCAAGCCAGCCACTAAAACCCTGAGCAGAAAGCAAGAGGCAAGAGTCTCTGCAGAACTTGGATATCAGCTCCATGTATCCCTGGCATATCTCAGAACACCTCTACCTGCTCTTGTCTTGACAAGTTCCCCACATGCTTTGGATTTTGAGGTGCTACATGGAGAGAGGGCTCCATTGAGACCTTCTCAGAATGATGACCCCTGTTTCGCATCTGCTTTGTAAAGGCACTCGCATGCCTAATTCTGGCACATAACCTATTCACAGTCATGACACTGTATCTGTGATGATGGCCTTTGCAAGGGTAAGTGGAATGCAGGCCAAGAGAAGCCTAGCTCATGTTCAGTATTAGTTAGGATTGCTGTGTCAGGTCGGGAGGATTCCGCTTTCTGTAGCCGGCTCTCAGCCATTGGGGATAGAAACACCCTAGTGTCTCAAGCCCTATAGCCTAAAGTCTCCCTGAAGTAGATAGAATATGGGGTATGTGGGGATCTTATTGTAATATACCCAAAGCCACTATCTACTGAAGGGTGACCATATGAGCTATAGTCTAAACTCCTTAAAGGGGGGTTTTACAAGGGTTTATATAGGGGACTGCTAAAGGGGTTATTAAGGGGGATACTAGGAGTTTAGACAGTAGCTCATATAGTCTTCCTTCTGAAATCTCCCACTTTGGCCCGGCCCAGAGCCTCCCGTACGCCTCCAAGCACGGATCGGCCTTGCTGCAAGGTCCTGAAGCGTGTCTACGACATGAAGCAGGAGTCCTACACAGACTTGTATCTAGCATATATTATAGTAAATAATATAGTATCTATTGTAACATAGTATATAATATCTAAAATAGTAAATAGTATAGTATATAATATAGTATACAATACAAGAAACTTCAAGAAACGCTTCCCATTTTACGCCTTTAAAGCAACGGGTAATGATTGAGGTCCCTGGCGCGAATGCTGCACCTCCTTATGAAATGGGAAGGGGGGACTGCAGGACGGCAATGCTGGTGCTTACTACAAGCTGGCGGGAGAGCTCTTCGTGCTTGGAGAAGATTGCGAGGCTGGATCCTACTTTGTGGGGCCCTGGTAGTGTATCAATTACCGAACTCCAAATTCCTTCAGCGACTGGGATTGCAGGGCTGATTGCCAGACAAAATGGCTCGGACGTGGAGTAAAAATAACGTACCCATCATGGGGCCTTGAGGAACCGCTAATCAATGCGGGGTTTATGCTTCAACGCGTCCGTGCCGCCAAAGTGTAAGTCAACTTGCCACCTCTTGCTACTTGATTTTGCAACATGTTGCAGACATCAAGTTGCGATGCGCGTCAGCCAGTCCAGGGCCTTGACATTTGTAGAAGTCGAATGCTTTGTTGCATGTGCGTCAGGCCGGCAAGTCTCTCCTGTTCGCGGCCGTGGCGCTTCTAGAGACGGAGTCATCGATCGACACCTCCGGCATGGTGAGGAGCTGCAAAGATTTGATCAGCTGCTTGGAGACTTCTTTTGCTCACATCGCCTACTGCTGGAAGACTCCTTTGTGAGTTTTGTAGGGAGTTTGCGTTGTCGTTATTTGCAAATAAAACTTGATCACAAGCATGTGCAACATGTTCCGTGAGTCTTGCAGCACCCCCACCAAGGCTTCTGCGGAGGGACTTACAAATGAAGAGGCAATGCTTCGAAAAGGGTGTTTGCGCGAGGTTGAGGATTGCCATGCATTGCAAATTTGGCGCAAAGGCGTGCCAGGCAAGGGTGAGGTGTTGATTCTAGTTCAGATTCTGATCCAACAGTTCACTGCACTGGCATACATGCGGAGGCATACAAAGTCGCACCGGTGAAGGAAAGCAGGGGGGGGCGGGGCGGCCCAAAAAAGAGCTACTGGATGAAGGTGATTTATAGGGGACATCGTGAACTCAAGTTCCATGTGTTTGCTTCTTTGGCGGGAGGGAATGTTTTGGCTTTCCGAATGCAAGAGTTACATCCGGACGAATAAGTTCTGTTCTGCATGGGAATAAAGATGAGCATGGATACGGTGCAATTAAATTCATGCGCTGGTCAGAAAGCTTTTGGGTTGGGGTGCCAACTGAAGCAATTGCAGTAATTTTCTGCACGAAAAGGAAGGGTGAGTACAGAATCACTGTGGCACAAAATGGGGCTGTAACCAGGGAACGGGAGGTTCGGGGTTGCTTTGGCATGAATGCATTCTGCTGGATTATGCTGGATTCATTTCAGTTTGTCTCAAGGTACGCCTGCGCGGCTGACAGGGTATGGATTTGAACCTGCCCGGAATCCGGATGAGTTTGTTCTTTCTGCAATGACTATGGGTTCGGATGTGTTACTAGAGGGAAGCCCGACACATTCTAATGATTGATTATGTTTTCTGGGCAACGGGATAAGGTTGGCATACAGAGTACAATTTGCACCTTCGCGGAAGAGTTCGGAATCAAGTTGCCTGGTCATGTTTCCAAGCGTGCCCTAGCATGTACCGTCCACATTGCGTTTGGCGGAGGCCCAAGGCGGCTCAAAATCAAAATATAGGTATTATATTAAAAGATTATACTGGGGTTATATTATATATAAAGGATTATTTTGGGGTTACATTTGGATAATGGAAAATAAAATGGAAACTACTATTAAGAGGTTTAAGCATGGCCAGCTGCCACTTTCAAATGTTCGTTCGCGTCAGTGGCGGATTCCAAAACCGTGGCGCGAGCATGAATTTTTGAATGGGGTTCAAGTTCGAGGTTGAGCGAACCACATTTTTGATGAAGTAGGCACGCAATCAGTTTTTCATTTTCCCTGTTGCAAACTATATACATGAAGAGAACGGACGTGGGGGGGGGGGTCGGGACGGTCAAAAAATCTGACACTTGTGGATGAACTTGCTTCTCGGACCAACAGTGGACTAGACAAACATGGACTGGACACAGCGTGCGGGCAGTTTAACACATGCGAACAACTAGTAGCTAGATCTCTTGAAGGCTTGCGCCTGCAGATGCAAACTGTTTGCAACAGCACAGTTATTGAGTTGATTTCGTTGACGACTTGTGCTCAGATTTTTTGATTATATTTGTATATGAGGCCTCATAATATGTACGTCGAAGCGTACGTATGTTATAGACTGTTTTCATAGATACCAGCGGGGTTCAGTTCAGCAGCATGTCGAGACTTTGAGCTCATGCCCAGCCGCATCCTCAGTTCAACAGCTGCTGCAGCTCGACACGGCCAGTTTTTTGCAATGCACGGCGATGGGTCAGGCCCACCGCGTGATAGCATTATCATGGGAACATGTAGGGATTTTAAGATGGTTTTTGTTGTTCCTTGTTGCCACCCACCGTAAGGGGCTAGCCTGAGCGTACACGTGCGGACGTTCTTGAGCGCAGCCGAGAATTGAGGCGTGGGCAGGTTTCCATGAACTTGCCGGCCTTCCTTTTGGGATGTTCGCTTGGGTCTCGGAACTCCCGCGTTGATGATGCCACAGAAAAGCATCAGAGCAGCAGTTTAGTTCATTGCGACCTGGCATTGACCAATTTCCTGGCACACATCATGTGCAGAATGCTGTACTCCTTTCCAATTATGTAGGACGTGCGCCACCATTTCTCATTAAGCGACCCTGCATAAATCTTGGAAGAAATGTTCAACCATACGGAGTCATTGATTTGCCTCGTATTCGGGAGAGGGAGGAACTGCTCTCGCATCCCGGGTGTGATTGCAACTAGTTGTGCGACTGAATGCAACCTTTGCCATGTGAGGTTTCTGTTTGTCGCTGTCTTCGGTTTGTTGGCCCATGCCTGAGTCAATGTGAACAATGGACGTTGGCCATTTGGATGGTAATGGGAGGCTCGCTACATCACCAATCTCGAGATGTAATTAAAACCTTCTTACGATGTTTGAAGCCCCGCTTTGTTAACAGAATCCGCAACGGAGCCGGTATTTGCTGCGCATGCCCAAGGTTCTCTTGTGTCCAGCGGTGGTGACAGGCTGGCCACTTCGTTGTTTTGCATATTATCGTCACAGGGTGTAGGCACTTCATTAATTGAAGTCTAGAGGGGTTGTGAAATTGGCCAGAATTTCGCATGCAGCCCGTGAAAGGCGGCCCATGACTGTTTGCGCATTTCTTGAAAGACGTTTTAGGCCTCAACTGCCGAATGGTCATTTCAGAAGATAGTTTCACGCAACAGTTTCCGTGCATCTTCAGCCATCGAAAGGTCATCTGCTATAATGCATGAAGTCGCCATAACTTCTCAAAACAAGGTTTGGAACGAATAGGCTGTTCAGATTCCCAATGAGGGTGGGACAAGTTTTCAGCGCGTTTTTGATGGGACGCTAATAATTCTCGTTTCAGCCCCGCTGCCATGGGACACCATACATACACCCAACGAGCCCGTAACGGCCCCCAAACCCTTAACCCTGGTGACATTTGGCGACAAAACACTTCGAACCCGAAATCCTGCTAGCACCTTACACCTTAAATCCCAAGTGCTACACCATGAACCCAAATCCTACCTAGAAAGCCTAGTTACCCATAATAATGGGCTACTTTAACCCACAATAATAGGAAATTGGGGGAAAGTTGCCTATGATTATGTGTAACTGGCTTTCTAGGTAAGCCCTTCAGTGAAGAGGAGTCGCTTTCTCTTGGCTTTTTGATGCCGAATGCGACCAGCCACTAGTGCAGCGCTGCCCTGAGCTTTTGCCAAAGCTGGCAATTGCGGGTTGATGAGGATATGTTTTAGGGTCTGTTTTAGTTCCAGGTTTAGACCCGAATAATGCAACATCAAATCGGAAAGAACATCGACAATTATATGGGTGGTTGTCATAATTATGGTCCGTTTTTGGGCACCCTAAATATTAGGTGCCGTACTAAAAAGGGGGACCCAAAAAGGGACCATAATTTTGACAACCACCCAAAGGGGAGCTGGGATGAAGTATTTAATCATGCGGATCAGCAGGACCAGGGCTATGGGGGCAGGATCTTGTGGGTCCATAGGAGCCATAGTCTAAACTCCTTAAAGGGGGTTATATAGAGGATTATTTAGGGGCATGCGATAGGGGTTATTAAGGGGGATATTAGGAGTTTAGACAGCGGTGCATAGGACAACAACGGGGAAATCATTTTCCGTACTGGCAATTTTGGAATTAAGAATGTTTGATCAATTATAATTGCCAATTTGACCAGGATGAGTTTTGGGTTTTTGCGGGGCTCCTCCAAATAGGGGACGATGATTATAGATGTGGATTGTAATTTAATCATTTGTCCTATACGATTTTAAGGGATTCCCAGCTGCCTGGCGGCAGGAATGCAAAGTGCAGCATATTCCCCAAAGGGTCCCAGTACCCAATAATTAGGTACTTGGACCTTTCGGGTAATAGTAGTTATAGTGAAGTTTTTGGGTAAGTAGAATATTATTTGGTACTGGGACCCTCAGGGCTCCAAACTTTCGAGCTGCGACCTCTAGAATCACGGAAATGAGCCCCACACGGTCTTAGCGCAATGGTCTCAAATATCCATACAAGGCTTTTACAGAAACCCCACATGAAGTTTCGGGGATTCGAAAGGGGAATTACCCGGGATTTTGGACGGGTTTATGTGGGGCTTCATGGATGGAATCGGGAAATGGCAAGCAAGCTGGGTTGCCAACATTAATATCAACAGCGATTGTAAGACAATGTAAAGTCTTCTAACGTCTTAAGTTGGAAGTATGGGCCCCTCATAATATGGCCTTGAAGCCTTTTAGGGGGACTCTAGAGATAGTAGGTACATGAGGATCCCAGGGTTAGGGCCCATACCAAGGGTTAATGATTTCAACTTTATATGACGTAGCGTTTTGGAATATCTAGATGAACAGCAGCGGAGATTTGAGGAAGTCCCACGCGTGAGTACATCCAATTTCTTCACGAGTCGTCAGTGGCTCCCGCATGCGCATGGAGTTGCCTGTAGGTACGATCATGAATTCACCGCCCTTCTTATGGAATCCCTCCTCAGGCCCGGAGGTTCCCCTTTCAGTAGTCGTATTCCACCAGAATGCCTAAGGAACCCACGACAGGACAATGTTATGCTTTCGTCGGACCTTGTCTTTCCTATCAAGCCTGCGCTGTTCAAAGGTATCAACGCATCCGAATAAAACATGGTTGCATTGCATCCCGTTGGGGCCTAACAAATTGCTAGCATTATATCCGCAGATTCTTTGTCATTGATTATTGGTGGGGCATCTGAAATAGATCGCGACATGATATTCGTCAGTATTGTGGCCCCTGCAATAGCCTCTGTGCCCCCTCCTCAAACGGAAAAGGCCCCTGCAATAGCTTAACATCAACTCTATGCAATGCATACTACCTCGTTTTGAAGAATAAAAGTCCAGAAGTGTAATTCGTATCTCACATGATGCTGAGGTGGCTGTACGGCTTCATGGCCATTCCTGTCGTTGTCCTTCTTGTGATGTGCTTGCACCAGTTTTCAGGCACCGGCCTCCACGGTGTTGACACATGCAACTGAAAGGACTATGCCCCGGAATATCCTAGGGACAGAAGACATGTAAATCGTCACATTGCCATGTTGCAGTTTCAGCTTTTGTTCTGGGCTATAGTCAGGGATAGATGTCAGATTTTTCGAAGCAATGCAGACGCGCTTGAACAGTCCGCACAGGCAACCCGCATGCGGAGAGAGGACTTTGCAAGGCTGTTGGCGTCAAAGAGTCACTGCGCTTCCTTGTGTGGTTTGCATGCTCAACCATGGACTTGTTTTACAACCCCTTGCTTCAGGAAGCTATGCTGCATTTCTTCTTGTTTAGCTGCGGGCTGGCGCCACGTCCCCAGCAGAACGCCGCATCATGCTTCATCGCAATCCGGTCGGAGCGTACGTAGTTTGTACGGTTATGTATAAGGGCTCACGTATATTTCAATTCAGAAGTGGCTCACGCCCGAGCTCCAAAGGTACAGCAGTCGACGCTTGATGTATGATGGCATTCTTCTGTGCAGCAAGCAACGTGTGGACGGCGCATGCGTTTGCTCAGGTCACAGCCCACCGAAGCACGCAAAAATTCCCAACTGCCCCACCATTCGGACCCAGCATGATTTTCCGAACAGATTGAATAGAGCGTGGCTCATAAACGAACAACCATTTTTTGTTTGTACCCTTGAATCGTACACGCTGTGGACTGTTTGTGTAAGTCGTGACTTCCTGTCTGGCCGTCAAATCCTAAACCCTAGACCTTATAAAGCCCTACTTAGAAGTCCGGGGGATTTACTTAGTTACTACTGTTTAACTGGCGTTATACGCATCGAACCCCAACTAGGGGACATATAACCCCATTTACAATTTGCTTACTAAGTCTCCAGGGCTTGCAAGTGCCCTTAACCTTCTGTAGGTGGGCCGTCCTTGGCACGTACTGGAACTGGAAGGCCCAGGACTGTCCACGAGGTTGAGGTTCGTTGGTGTTGCATGTACATATGAGGGTTTCCAAAAATTGGGGGTACCTTATTGGGGATCTCCATAATAGGGATTACAGTATTTCAGGGGTCTATATTGGGTCCCCCTATTTTGGGAAACTACCATATCGAACATATTATAGGGCTCGTGCAGAATTATTGGTGACTGAACATACAGAGTGTACTTTGGGACAAACATGTAGTATTGAAACCATGGTCCTTGAGCTTTGGGTTGTTAATCCTGAGATCCCTAGTGCACACCTACATGTACCCCGAAGGGAAGCCCACTTTCTGTTACGGGCCTGTATGGGGGGGCCCATACCCCAATGTTCGATCCAAGTGCAGAAATCATGCATAGCACTTGCAGCCATTTTGGCATTGGTATTGCAGTTAGGTTCTCAAGGGCAAGCCCTGAAACCTTGTGCATCTATACATGGCTCTCGTATCTTGCATTGAAAGTGGCCCTTAATCATGCACTCTGGCGGCTCGATTTGTCAGGACTGTTCCCAAGACCTCAAGGCGCGAGACTTGTTTCGAAGTGAACACACAGCATGATTGAATAAATGCTGCGCGCAAGCTGGGTTGCCTTGATTTTGCAGAAATCATGTTCAATCTTGCTGGCTGTTAGGAATTGGGGAACAGGGGGAGGGATCTTTGTAGAAGTCAGCAATTAATCCCCGAAGCACTGTAGTTTTTTGTTTTTTTTGTTTTTCCGTTCTGTCATTCACTAATAAACACGAAAAAGTAATGCCAAGGACTACATGGAGCTGGCAGTGATCTTGAGCTGGACGGGTTTGCCGATCATGTGTTGCATGTGCCCCAAGCTTCGTTGCAAAGTCGATTCACAATCTGCTTCATGAAGGGTTCCCATTATCGTCCTTTCTTTGGATGTTTCAAACATAATTTTGGGTGGTTGAAGAAGGTTCACGGTGCCCCCAACGAGATGTGTATGGTGGACCTATAGCAAGCCTAGCACTGGATTCTTTTTGGCCGTTTCCACTCCAGACGTGAACTCAATCAATAGGGATCCAGCATGACGGCAGGATGGAAGGGCGCAGCTGGACACCCCAGCATTCAGAGCAGTTCTGGTTCCTTGAGAAGTAACAGCTGTTGACACCACGTGAGACGTGATTCTTGGTGTAGCCCCCGATGCTGGGATTTTCATTGCAATATCACGAAAGGGATGAATAAAGAGGCTTCATACAACAAGTTAGAGCCGCGTGGTGGGAGGTACTGTGTGCTGCTTTGCTTGAGCACGGCAGTCTTGGCCACTTCCGAGGCAGGAAGCTGGGATCAGGCGTTTTGGTGCGGTTATCGGTGATCTAATTCAGCACGGTTGTGTTCCCTAGCAGTAACTCAAGCTATTACAATCTATTGCCGTTTTTTTGGTTTTGGAGAACTTTTTTCTGCCAGCTTCTTGACTCCTACTACTCCTATAGGTATTATGCCCAACTCAATGGAGATGTTGCTTTTTTACCCTTGCCATAACCTTGATGATGATTGTGGCAGCTTTTGTTCCCACTTCTACATGCATTATGCAGGTTTGATTTGCTGTTTGTCACGCTGCTTCCCCTAGTTTCCAGGTGTCAGTTAAGAGGCTTACAGAAATGGCAGAAGGATGTAAAGGGATTGGCACATTTCAAACAAACCAGGCGACGCGTAATGCTGGCTTCATGGTAGCCCGTGCTTCCAAGCAACGCTGCAGCATGAATCTCTCCTTGCTCCGTATCACCCGCGGAGGTCCCCCTGCGAAACACGTGCGCTCAGAAACCTGATTGATAGAGTTCTTGTTGGAAGTCCTGTCGCAGTCAAGGCGGCCGAGTCGGAGACGTTCCAGAGCTGTCAGGTTCAGAGGCCACTGTGGGAATGGCACCCAATAAACCTAGTGCATGTTTATTATTGATAGGCTATGCTAGGGCTTGGCTTTTGGCGTTTTTAGTATGATTTCAGGTTATAGTCCAGGACTTTGAGCGTCAGGGTTGCAGCGAAAGTATTGGAGGGCTTAGGCAACATTAACGTTGATATTACGTATCAGCCCCCCCTTGTAGCAGTGATGATTTTAGTAGTACGAGAATTGGCATTAGGAGGTCTAGGAATAACTTTGTTAGCAGTAGAGGAAATAGTGATAGTGGTAGGAGTAGTAGTACTGTTGACGGATGGCTAGGGACTCTAGATTACTGTAATTCCTAGGACTTTAGGGACTTATGGTGGTGCAAGATTTCCTCCATCAACAGTAGCAGTGTAGCATTTGTAGCAGTATAGCAGCAGCAATAGCGGACTAGTTGCAGTAGCAGTTAGTATGAGTCCCGTAATTACAAAGATAGCAAGACCCTCAACATGGAGCCCCCCAAAGGTCCATCGTTTTGAGATGTTTTGAGGCATCACACGAACCTTAGGCAAAAGCAAAACTTCGGTCAAAAATCGCTAAACTCCGGACCTTAACGCTATACAATTTGTACAAAGCCTGCCTCTTCCCTAGAGCATAAACCCCGAATCCTAAACCTTGAACCCTAAAAACTTGCCTCATCCCTAAATCCTGAACCCTAAACCCTAACCCCTAAACCCTATATCCTAAGCCCTAGATATTAAATCCTAAGCCCCCGTAACCCTAAACTCTTCAGCCTTTTCGAGAATACAAATGGTTTGGCAAGCCCTTCCAAGACGCTATACAAGGCTTAGGCACAAAAACCGTGAAGCTTTTGTTTTATGATAGCTTCTATATGGTGCACCCGTATTAAACAGATCCTTGGGGTCCCAACCCGCATGTTTCCTACAGAGTTTTCTTTTCCTTGTAGGGCCGGGTGGAATGTTGGAATTTTTCTTTAAATCTTAAACCCCTGTAAACTCAAGACCCTAAATATCAGCCCCCTACCTAGACCCTCCTCCTACCCTCTATTAGGGCCTAAGTACCCACTATTAGGAACCATATATCCCCAATTAAGGGTACAAGGAGGGTCCTGGTAGTTACAATCCTGAACAGGGATCCCCCTGGTCCTTTTGTACCCCCTATAGATTTCCAGGGTTTAGGGTTTGGGGTTTATAGATTAGGGTGGTTTAGGGTTTAGGGTTTGGGGTTTATAAAGGGTTTAGGGGCCCCCATGTACTTCTTGGTTGTGAGTAGGGAACTATCACCAACATGTTTCTATTTTTTCCATCCCTTCATTCAATGCCAACAACAAGCTGGATAATCCTTAGCCCGAAGCCCGACACATGACCATAAACCTCCAAGTTTCCAGGTGACTTCCGATTTGTTTTCCATTCCCGGCTCCACCTGGTTGAGGAACCCCTGATTCTAAACCTTAAACTTTACGCTTTGGGGCTGAATAAGCCTTAAATCCTAAATCTTAGGCCCCCAACCCTAAGCCTTAAACCCTAAACCTGAAACCTTAAACCCTGAACCCTAAACGGTCCACATCTCTTTGCTGCAAGGCCCGCGCTCCGGCGAGGCCTTGTGCGGCAGGTCGCCATCCCAGGTGAGTAGGGAAAAAGGGAATATATTGTATAGTGATTACATAAGCTATTAGTCTGAAGTCCTTAAAGAGGTTATATAGGGGACTATATAGGGGAGTATTATAGGGGTTATTAAGGGGGATACTAGGAGTTTAGATTGTAGTCCATAATGGATAGTGATTATATATGGAGTCTTTAGGGATGGTTGGGTATATTATCGTCCCCAAGATAGCGTAAGAATAACATCTTGCTAGGCACAACCACCAAAAACAAACGCTGTAGATTTGAACCCTAAACCCTGAACCCTAAACCCTCAACGCCGAGCCTGCACTGCTGTGCGATGCGCGTGTCTGAACCCTGAAGCCTAAACCCTGAACCCTGAATCATAAACCCTGAATTCTAAACCCTGAGCAAGCTTTGCAAAGGGTTGTGGTGCATGTGACAATCACGTTTCGGTCGCTCGACATGTTTCTGGTACCTCCAAATTCAATACTTCCACAAAGAACCAGAATCTAAACTCTTTTAAGGGGGATGTAGAAGGCAGTACATAGGGGACTACTATAGGGCTTATTGAGGGGGATACTAGGAGCTTAGACTATAGCTCATTGATGATGCGGGATGTTTTGAGGATCCATGAGCTGCTGCTTGGATTTTGGACTGAAACAAAAGAAGGCTTGCCAATGGCTTTATAGTATAATATAGTATAATATATTATGATATAGTATAGTAAAATATATTACAATCAATCATAGTATACTATACTATACTATACTATACTATACTATAGTACCATTTGTTTTCGCAAATCCCGGTCCAGCATGTGTGAGCGCATGTTTTTTGCCTGCCACTTCGTTCAGTAATGGCTGTTCTCTGTTTCTGGTCAGTTGCCTCTACAGGATGTTCTCGGTGGGCTGGAGTCGCGGCTACTGACAGATGCTGGTTGTGTCTAAACAGGTCGTGCCTAAGCATTGCACAATGAATATTCGCAGGTTCCTGCAACTAATATGCACATTGTGTTCTTGAGTAACTCACACGGATCCATTCGCTTGACACCAAGGTGCTGGTGAAGGCCTTCGTATCCCAGCGTGCAAGGGCAGGAGACAAGCCAACAAGTCAATTGTGGATTCTCTTTCATTTCTGACATGTGTTTGCAGCCATGCATCCAGCCATGTTGCCGCAGGAATGAAATTCTGCACAGTCTGCCGCCGGCAACTTTTGAAGGTCATGCCCCGCTGACTATTGCTGTTTACATGCAGCAAGTGCAGATGCAGATCTGTAAGGAACTGATGCCGAATGCCGGACTGCCCTTACAATCATGGATGGTGTTCTCGAACGCACCGGCTCAAATCAAACCCTGGCAGTGTGATCATGAGCAGCTGCCACCCAGCCCTACCTGTAGGAACCGCCTTGAGCAATTTCACGGCAAAAGCATGGCGCACGACGTGACTTCAAAACATGTGCAGTGCCTAGCTGAACTGACCAGGCAGACTTAGTAAGCCTGCCAACTCCCTTTGCAGTCTTCAGTGGTCAAGTGCAAGCAAAGGCAAATGTTAGCCTCTTAAGCCTTGCACGAAATGGCTACTGAGAACTTGCTGGCTGCAGCAAAAAGAGTGACATCCCCAGTCTCGACGTGTCAGCATGCTCGGAAGCACTATAATATTCTATGATACACTATAGGATATTTTAATATGTTATAGCATATATATATATGAAATATCTTTATGTGTATATATATATATAGATATAGTATAATATATACGATCCAGATGCATTTTTGTGGATGATCTAGTTCTCAAACCATCCCCCGCGAGATTGCTTGATTACTTAGGGGACCCGCATTACAACTAGCGTTGCCATTTTTGGTAAGGGCAATGCATCGTGTGGTCCCCATCCAAGGTTTGGACAAAAGTGTCCACAGAAGTCAAGGCCAACTTTTTCGGAGTTTTCCCAGTAAACTGATCCAGCGTCTAGGGTTATACTTAGCTCCAAGGATGGACAATCAAATGGAAAATGAACAGATTTTGGCATATAGGTTCCAGGGTAAGCTGTGATGAAAACGAGGTTCTATTGGGATTCTAACCACTTCCCTTTAATAACAACCCTGACCCGCATCCGAATGCATGTGTTGTCACGTTTTATCGGCCATTATTTAGACTACTTATCATTAGAGGGATCGGGGAGTTGCATTCTCAGGCGAGATCATGAACCCATGAATCAAAACATAGTATTTTTTAGTCATGGGGAGGCCCATTTAGACAAAGATGCTTAAGACATTTTAAAACTAAGTCCCCTTGCTTGGGGGTTTAGATTAAGAAATCTTTTTCGTCTGCAGGTTGACGTGCAAAAGTCTTGGTTCAGTCGTGGTTCAGTCGTACATTGAGATGCCATCGCAAGCCTTCGTACAGCTTGGCGACACTCTTCAGGTCGCCAAGCGCATCATCACAACCTAATTCAGTGGCTGTTTATGGTGTGCCCGCGGTTGGAGACGCATATACTGAGATTTCACTACGCAGCCTGTGTATACAGCAGATGCCACAACAACAAGTCGGCGTTTGCCATGTGGCAGGCAGCTAATGAGCCGAAAGAAGGCACGTTGCTGCCGGTGGATGAGCTGAAGAAGGCAAAGCTTCTATGGGAACATGCTAGACTGGGAGGGTCTGTCTAGATGGCTTGCGACGTCCCAGTGTATAGTTACAGCTCCCTTGTAGATAAAGCGGTTGCGCTGGATCATAGCAGGTTTTGATTGCCATTCACGGAACTTTTGAAGCTTCAAGTCCTTGAGCTTAGAATTGGCTTTATGCTGTTTTTCATCGACCTATCGCAACATTGCGCCACACATTTGCAAAAGGAGCAAGCGCAAGTTGCGGCGTTTTACTTAATTACCACTATGATGATGTTTGCATGGAAGGTTTCAAAATACCTGCAACACACGCTGACGAAGTTTGGAGCGTCGGCGACAGCTGTTGCGAATGAAGAGGACCTGCGTGCAACCTGAAGTTAGCATTCCAGTGTCGGGGACTTCATGTTATCCCTGAAACGGCATTTTAGATTTCAGCGCCTAAGCCCTGTAAACCCCAAAATCAAACTACTTACCTAGACCCTCCTCCTACCTTCTATTAGGGCCTAAGTACCCACTATTAGGGACCATATATCCCCAATTAAGGGTACAAGGAAGGTCCTGGTAGCCTTGTTTTGTTTGCCACCCGCCGGCTCGGTTGCTGCCTCGATGACCCAGTACAGCCTGAATGCGGGACCCTGCTTTGGAATAGTTCGGCCGGTGGCCATGACTTGGAATGATCTTCAGTGTGACTTTTTGTCAAGCGTTCCAGTTTGGAATAGTCCTCAATTAAGACGTTTCCTCATTAGGGGTAATGATTCAAGCACGATGCACACCAGAGGCAGTAGTTCCAACAATTCGGGGGGTTGGACTTTTTGGGCGTGCTCTCAGGATAACGGCGGTCTTTTGACCTGTTCGCACTTTCTTCGAAACCGTAGACGCCTGCATAGTTGCCATTTTCATTCTCTTAGAATCGTTACATAACTACACTCTGTATGCCCCGAAACCCACATAACAGGCCCATACAGCCTCCAGTACAAGAATTATTCAAATCCCCTAAGTAGACCCAGTTTCCATTTCCTGTTCCATTTGCTCATTTTGTTCCCCACCATTCTAACTGACACGTCCCTAGCTAGCCCGATATACAATAGCTAGCCAATCTTAAACCTTACCCAGATGAGCGAAGGTACCTGTAAAAAGGGATAAAAAGGGGCTTTGCGCCCAATGCTTTGATAGGGTCTATTGAGGGTAGGAGTTATAGGGTATAAGTAAGTCTAGGTCAATCCCCCCACAGTAACTGTTACCAGCATAGGGAGCAGCAGTCATAATAGCCCCTTAGTAAAGAACCTTTCAGGAAGTTGGTACAAGATAACCTTAGGCAAGCCCTACATTACTCAGATCGATGGACAGCAGGAAGCGAAGAAGGGTTTGACACCCATTGCGGAGGAGGCGGGGGATTCTCCAGGGGTAACTGGCTCGCCCTAGACAACCCCCTCACCCTCTTATGTTGGGCTGTGCGAAGCGATGTGTAGCGCTTGAAGCTCATGTTGTAGTGTAATCCAAGAATGTCATGTACAGCCGAAGCTTGTTACTCATAGCTCTGCCCAAGGCTGAGTGCCAGGTAAGTATGTCAGGTAGCTTCGTAAGAGATTCAGACCCACCGCCGCCCCTTTTTCGACCTCCGGTGAAATTTATTGTGCCTCGCTAGGTGAGAAAGGGTTCAGAAGCGTTCAGGGAATAATGTATGATATTGAGGGGGTTATCAATATGGGGAAAGGGCGGTTAATTCTTAGAGTGATGTGGTTGTTGGGGAACTTTGGGGAGTAGTACTAGAAAGGATTCTGGAGTGTTTGGGAGTTGGGGGGTTATACGAGGTTGGTTACATTTTAGTGCCCCAACCGGAATATAATAGGGAAATACTGCCAGGGTCCTTATTGTTATGTTCCTACTATATACTTGCGGTTCCCTGTCTGGGGTCCCCAATACAGTCCTTTAAAACAAACGCCTGCAAATCCCTCCCCAGGTGACCAAAGCCTACACCGCCGCCGCTGGAACTTTAATGTCGTTATCCGGTGGGGCAGGCGTCGGGAATTTCATTTCGTTCGGGGTTTAGGTCTTCGAATCATGTGGTGTGCTCATGATATCCTAAGGGACCATAGTTTCAGATTTGGCAGAGTCACATGTCACATGTATTCCCACATAGCATAATTATGAAACACTGACTGCAGAAGGAGATGTTATGGAATAGGGTTAAGCATATAGGTGAGTATAGATATTTGGTCACATATACGTATATATGCTGTCCAGTAAAATTAAACCCTTACGCGGAGTACCTTACATGTTCCTTTTTTTTGTGGATTCAATTCAAGTCTCAGAGTGGCGGTGCCATAGTCGCATGGGGCAATCGTAGGAAAGCCGAAAACTATCCCGCTAGGACAGAGAATTTTGGCGAGTGACATCGAGTCAACATGGGAAGTACCTTGGAAGTACGGCCCGGCTTCACGATTGCAAGCATGAAAAATGGTGCAATCGCATCAGACTGATGACACCCCAAGGGCCTAGCTTTTATCAAGCAATCTCCTAGTGTCCTCCCCGTATATATGAGCCACCGCACCCTCCATAGCAAATATTGCCCAGGTTGTATGTAGCAGAAACGGCACTAGATTGGGGGTGTTTATATTCAGTGATTGGTTTGTCGGGACCCAGTTTTTTTTGAGAAGGACCATGGACCGCCGCTGCCTAAATCCTAAACCCTGAGCCGCAATGCTCAAATCCTTGAAGCCAGCTGCCCCCCGCACAGGCGCGTGTTTGGCAGCAGAGCTCCAGGAGTCGCTGCAGGGGAGTGCAGTTTACAATTCAGGGTTTTGGGCTCAAAATATTGGGATAATGGAAAATCAAATGGAAACTACTATAATGGAGAATCAAATGGAAAAGAAAATGGAAAATGAAATGGAAACTAGGGAATTTTGGGCATTTTGTCGCGTGACGGGTGGAGATAATATGGAAAACATGAACATTGCGCCACAACACAAGCAGGGTGTGCGGGGGCGGCATTGCTTGCGAAGGCACATCGCGACCCAACCGCCAGAATCGTGGTGTTTTTTTCTCCGGCATCCACCCAACCTTTTTTTCGGCTGCTGCCTTAAAGTCCCATTGGTCCACCCATGCTCTTGGCGCCAATGCGAGAAGTGTGAAACTCCGAACCTTGCCAAGCTACCTCCAAGGATCTCGGAGGTTGTCTGGGTCTGAGGTTGAGAGCTGGAGCTGCGAAGCCCTTGGAACGTGCAAAGGGCTTTCTGGTTTGAAAGGCTTTGGGAGGTGCTCGAGGGCGTGCCCTTGGAGGGGAGGCCGGCAGGGGCAGGCCCATCAATAGCGAAGTAGGCGGGTTTGGCTGTCCATCGGCTGCTCCCGCCGTTGGCCCCCCCATGGGCCCGTGCGGGTTTCTTAACAACACATGTAAATTTACAGAAAATCTGCGGGGCTACAGTAGCTCAAATTATAGCAGCCTCAGCGAGGCCACCCTTGAAATTCAAGGTGCCCAGGCCATGATAATTCCCGACCCTTAGGAGGATAAGGTAAATTCGTGAGGGATTTGCTAGTTGAGAGGTAGACGTGGTAGTTGAAAATGAACATGTCGAGGGAAATATGAACTTCGAGGTGCGAAGCAAGAAATATTTTTAATTTGGCCCGGCTACTGCACCTGCACTGGACGTGCAACTCACACTCTACATAACTCCCCAGGCTTGCATGGTAGTTCCAAGCAATTGTGTGAATAACTGCTGGGGGAGTTCCGGGGCCAAACACACGCCCGACCAAGGTGGGTGTGGCGGTTGGGTGGAATTTCGGGTTTGGGGCCTAGGGTTTTGGATCTAGGGTTAGGCTACGGGTTTAAGATCGTTGAAAACTGGGGTTTCGGCAAATGTGCAGACGTTCAGCCTTCAAGGTCCGAGTACCCCGAGAACAGGGTGCTAAGTCCGACATACCACTGATCCATTCAGATGATAGTTGGGACCTCAAACTGGAATATTGGGCACTTGGCCTGTAGGGTTGGCGGTTATGCGGTATGTAGGTTTGGAGTGTGTGGCACCGTAAAATTCAGATCGTCTCGCAGAACGTATATTGGTGGTGTAATGAAAACGGATCCTGCACAAAGCGTTTGCAAGTTCAGATGTTTACGCATTTGTTCCTCGTGGACTTCCCGGGCAAACCTGTATTGAGATTCAGATGACTGACATGTCGTGTCTGTTGTGGTTGTAGGCGCGCCGCTTAACGTGGGAAGATTTTGTGCCGTGTATCCGATGGTCGGTCTTCCAGATGTTCTCAGTGCCCGAGTTTTACCGGTCTTTTCACCACTGTGCCTTCCAGTGCTTGGTTGTGAAACGCACCTGGAGGCATTGGTGTATCCTGCACTGCAAGGGAACACAAAATTGCTGCGAACGCTGGCAGGCTGGTGACGAAGTCCACAACAAATGACGCTGGCATGACTCCTGTTTTCCTAGGAGTGTAGGACTCGATAATGTCGGGTTAGGGGTGTCCATACAAAATTGTTTTCGTGCTTGAGGGCCGAAACTATGGTTTCGCAGACTGCATAACACCTTTTTTTCACATAGAGGACCCTGCAGATAGACGCACGATGCACGAGTTTTGCGCTACAAATGATGTTCACGATGGTTCGAAGTGGGATCGCAAGTAATATAAACATATTCTTGCAATCAAAACCTCCCCATTTCTCACCACCCACGAACCTTTTTGTCGTTGAATTAAACTACTCTCAGCATCTAGCCCCATATTGTAGCAAAGCACGACAGTAGTTTGTGAGCCATTGTTCGCCAAGGTTCCATGTTAGGGGTGGGAAGGGTTTACTACGGGGAAATGATGTCCAAACCTTGAACCCCGATGTCTTAGACCTTACCCCTTCAATGTCCATATTGGGTGGTGGCAAGCCCTAAACTCTAAATCGTTGCTTTGCTCCAGGAGGCTGGGAGTGCCCTGGCTGATTCCTTGGAGGCCTTTGTGACATGGGTTTATGATTTAAGGTTTTAGGGCTTATGGTTTATAGAGCTTAGGGGTCAGGCCTCAAGGCTTAGGTTTATGGAGCTCCATATCGACGCGTCTCAGGGGCCAGTAGTCTCGAAAGGGTCGCTTCTAAGGTTGTATGTTAGGGGTGGCGAAGGAAAGATGTCTAATTGCGGTTTTTGTTCCCCCCCAATCCGACCCCAGATATGTAGGGTACCCCATAAACGACCATGATTTCAACAACCTACGATACGGGGTGTCTCGAAACCGGGGCGGGGATGGCAAAGTTGTTAGTGTTTTCACTTGTTTGGGAGACATTTTCAGATTCCAATTTTTTGTGCAGGGGTGGGGACCGGGACATGGTTTGTCTCGAGAAATACTTGCGCGGTTTCGGCGGTGGGATTTTTTTTGGGCGGGGGTTCACCTTCATTGATTTGCTAAGATTCCATTCAGAGCGAACCCTTGGTGTGTATATTTATGTATATTATAGTATATTATATCTTAGTAGTAAAGTACATTTTAGTATATTTTATCAGCAAACATTTTCGTGTACCGCCACGTTGCACCTTGGTCCTGCCCCCGACACCTGACAAAACATTATGGCGTCGCTGCGACAACAGCAACTGCCGGTTTTGCTATCCAGAGAGGCTTTGCAGATTTGAGTGGGTCCCGCTGTTAGTAAATAGGTCACTTGCTGGACTCCGGGGATTTCCTTTGCAACCTCAATCACACCATGTCGACAGCCCCCCCAAACTGGGCCAGCATTGATCGGACACCCGAAGGCACTGGGCAATGCTGTTCTGACGCCCGCCTTGGCATCTTGCGCTGGTAAGGCCTGTCAGTGTAAGTCACCATGAGGGCTTACGTTTGTTGTTTGGTTGTTGCTGGTAGCACCTATGGGTTTACTTGGTTGGAGTCTCACGAAGACGTTCGTAATTGCAAGTGACAGGCGTTCAAAAGTAGCAACCTAGTGCATTCCATGAAGATACTCAGGAACCATGCACTTTTTCCTATCCTCGTTGAAGAGCACACGAGCAAACTGATGCTCATCGTCATGTGAACAATGCTCCAAATCCGCGCTTTGTGTTCAACTGATTGCGAATGTGTTGCTGAACAAGTTCAAAAAACACCTAGCTGCACAAGATTCGTTTAAGCATGCCCATGCCAAGTGCCCTGAAGCAATCTCACAGCGCGCAGCGCAATTCAACAGCATTGGTATGTACCATAATAAGGGCTCCCCCAATATCCCATATAATGGTCAGCGAAATTCTGCAGAAACCCATGTGAATTCCTCCTTACCTCCATATTCCCAAGACTATCCCAACAGAAACCGCAGTAGACACCCCCACAGAATCCGTAGTAGAGAAACCCAAAGTGATAGCTTCCCTGAATTGGGGGTCCCCAATGTAGACCCCAAAAAGCTATAGTCCTTATTATGGCACCCCCAAAAGGTTACCCCTAATTTGGAGAAGCCCAAAGTCTTTCCATGGCCGCATTGATTTCTCCCCGCCGTCCCTGAACACCTGCCTTTTTGAGAGAATTGCAGAATAAAGAACCTGGAACCCCTAGATCCGTGGGGCTATATGAAAACTATTACAGGTATTCATTCCACTATTCCCTACTGGCAGCCAGGAAGTGAACACTAAACGCAAAACTGCTCGAAGCCCTACACGGTATATCATATATCCCTATACCCTCAGCTTCTATTTCATGAACCATTTGCCTCTGTATTCAGTACTAGCATCCCAAGTAAGCCCTTAACCATCCATGAACGGTATGTAGACCCCAAACAATCCGTATATCATCCTTATATTCCCCCGTATAATCCCTATAGAATCCCCATATACCTCATATTATAAAATCCCTACATACCCCACATAACCCCGTGGTCAGCTTCAGGCGCTTCAGTGCGCCTGCAGCTTCGAGCGCATCTCCATTCAAAATCGAGCAGCAATCCGGAGGCCCAGACTTCAGAGCAGATTATCATTAGTCTAGGGTAAGTTGGGGGTTTTTAGGGTTTGGGGGGGCCTTTCAACAACTTAAACCTAGCCCCAAACCCCTGGAATGTTGGTGGGGGTAGTGGTGGTGCTGGTGGTGGTAGTAGTAGTAGTAGTAGCAGTAGTAGTGGTAGTAGTGGTAGTGCCACTAGGAAGTTAGGGGGATTTATTGGAGTCCCGGACTAGTAGAGGATCAAATTGAAATCATGGAAACATGAAATGGGAATTAATGTCTAGGGCTTAGGGCCGAGGGTGTTTAACCAGCAGTATTGCTACTATTGTGTTGGTCGCGTTTTTGTTGTTGTTGTTGTCGTCGTCGTCGTCGTCGTCGTCGTCGTCGTCGTCGTCGTCGTCGTCGTCATTGTTTTTGTTCTAAGCTCGGGTGGAGTGAAGCACACAAAGAGTTTTGTGGCGTGTCATTAGCAGGCGGTTGCTGAAGAGCCTTGCTACGCTTCGCGATGCGAATCGCGAGATGCAGCAGGAGACAGGTTTCAAATGCTATTCTGTCAAAGTGGGTGCTTGCCAAAGAAGATTCAGGCCCTATACTTTGTCTCCATAATTTTGTTAGCCAGGGGTGGGACAAGGTTTCCTGAACTAGACAGCTCCTTACACGCTTGCCTACTGCGAACATTACCTACAATGAGGTTCTGACAAACCACGCGTGGTTCGTCCAAAGCACGAATGGGGAGGTGTGAGGCAAAGTACTCTGAATTCCACTAGGAGCCTACCCTGCTGCCAAAAGCCCAGGTTAGGCTTTTGGGAGACCTAACGTCCTACTCTCGTCAACCTTGGGGGAGTCAGTTATCCCGCATACCGGACACCGGAAAAGAGAGGCAGGCTCCCAAGAATGCTTTGGCCTTGGCCCAGGAGCTGGACAACGCTGACAAAAAGGCTCCTGACCCGTTGGACGTTTTCAGTGGCGATGAGGACATGAAAGACTTAGAGGGACCACGCAGACATTCACGTTTGGATGTGTCCTTGCAGGTATCTGTAGGTCATGGGGATGCTTCAAGAACATGAGAGGTCATGTGCCTCCATCAAAACTCCTGAGTAAACCCTGCAAGCCCCTGCAACCTACATCCTACAAACTACTCAGCAAACCTTATGCACTCCCATGCGCAAAATATCACCCAGCTCCAATCAGAGAACTGAAGTTGGACGGTGTGGTATTGCAACGGGCTCGCCACCGTAGGTCCACGCTCATTGCTTCGGAGCTCCGATCCAAATTCCAGTTCATCAAAAGCCAGCATAATTGTTACAAACATGACACTACAACCGGACCCCGCAGAACTGCAATTTGAGATTCATTCCACCCTTGTTGAGTCACGCAATGCATCCACCTGGTAAGAGCACTGACACTTTGCTGAACGCGCGGTCATGAGCACTGCAAAGATTCTTAGTAGCAAGAAGGCCGAGCAAATCCAACAATCGTGATGGTGAGAGCGATTGCAAGGATAATGCCACTACGCGCCCCACATATCCCTGTACCCCCTGCCACTGTTTCCATGTTGTGTTCCGTTGAGTTGTCTATTTTTGATTTGTATTCGCTCCCAGCCAACCCTGAAGCCTACAATTTCTCTAGGCCCTAAATCCTATGGAATTCCTATAGCTCGTTTCAAGGAGCTTGTGTTTCTTCCTGTAATTGAATGTGTAAACCCTACATGAGCACTATTTTATTTGGGGATACTATGGTATCCAATATAGAGTAGGATTATACCCTCCTTTTGGGGTATCGTATTTTATATAAGGAACATTATCTTGCTAGGTTCAACCACCAAAAACACGCGACTCACATCAACATCCTAAGCCTGCGCTGCCAGGAGCAAAGAGTTCTGCAAGCAAAATTGGTTTAGGGTTCAGGGGTCTAGAGTTTAGGGTTTTCATACACCCCAAGCCTTGCAGATCCAACACCCCAAATCCAAAAAATTGAACCCTATATGAATTCTACACCCAACTCCCTACGGACAATCCTTAAACCCCAAAACCCTGAACCCTAAATCCTAACCCTAATCCCTAAAGACTAAATCCCAGACCCTAATCCCTAAACACTAAATATCCAAAACCCTTAACCTTAATCCCTAAACCCTAAATCCAAAACCCTAACCCTAAAGAGTCCCATCAGGAGCTGCTGGAGGATGAGGACGACCTTTGCAGTGCCTTCCAGGAACCTCTTCAGCCATGCGAGAGGTGGGAGCTTTGGGATTTTGTTGCTAAGGGGTTTAGGGGCTAAGGGTTTAGGGTTTAATGTTTGGGGGTCAGGGTTTTGAGTTCAAGGTTTAGGATGCGAGATTTAGGTTGTTGACGTACGTAGGGTTTATGATCTAGAGCTGAGGGTGTAGGATGCAGGGTCTTCAGAATCTATCAAATTAATTTCTATGTCGTCGCCAATAAGGACCTGGAGCCCTCTTATAACCCTAAACCCCAAACCTTATGTACCCCAGGGGGCAGATGTTTCCGGGACCTAGGGAGAGGAAGCTATCCACAAATTGGTGACCACTTCTGCGGAATCCCCAGAACAAGGGTGATGGGTTCAGGGTTGGGATATGTTGGGTCGAAATTGGAGGGCCCAATCTGGCGTTATGTTAGGGGGTGACTTTCAACGATGAGGCTTCACAAAGCCCTAATCCCAAAATCTAAACCCTCATCCCTAAACCCGCATCCCTGAACCCTATAGGTTGGTTCCGAGCTTTTTGCGGCACACTTTCCGGGAGAAGAAGAGCAAAAGTAGAAAACGTGTATTGCAAGCGCTACTCTATAAGGGATTGTACAGGGACAGCTATAGTTGTTTGATGGGAGCGGGGGGAGGGGAGGGGGGGACGGGGGCGGGGGGCGGGTCGGCGAGAAAAAGAAGGCTGCAATGTGAGCCCCGACATGGAAACTCATTTTGTCGCCAGAACGATTATCCTGGCCCAACTTGCAGGGTCAGGGGTTTAATAAATAGTTGAATAACCCCTGCAAGCATCATAAGAACTCTAAATATGCCCATCATTAGCCTACTTCATAAGTCCCCCTGATCCTCCAAGTACTCGTACTGTCCATTCCCCCTAACCAACCCTGTACCCAAATCCTTTCCTTCAGGCTTCTACTTGCAAATTCCAACCAACCTAAACCCAAAATCCCAACCCTAAGCCTTAATCCTTAAGCTAAGCCCTAGGCCGTAAACGCGACCCAAATATCCCAACCCAAAACCCATCTTCAAATTTCACAATTCTTGCACAAACTGAAGGGTGTTGGCGTGAATACCTTATTCATATACTAATGGCCTCTAACTTCAAAGCCATCAAAAGTTGGTATTCAATGATGGGATGATAGGATGTTCCCAACATGTTTTAGAGGATGTTCATCGGGATGATCATCCCCATGATTATCCCCCTGATCATCCTTTGGCTGAAAATGTAGGTTAGGCCTGACGGTGGCGAGCTTTATCTTAAGGCCTAAACCGCATGTTCCCAAGAACAGCATTTTCATGGCCATACCTCCAGAGTAACAGCCAACCTGGGAATACCATAGGAACAGTAGAGGGACATGATAGGGATATTTCAGGGATGCTATAGGGATATGATCGGGACATTATACGGATACATAGGACAGGGACCTTACCATGTTTGAGAACGATGTGTCCATCAGGTTGAACTGCTCCAAAACTTGGGGAATTTCCCAGAAGTAGGGGTACCTTTTTGGGGGGTCCCTAGATTAAGGACTAGAATATATTGGGGTCTATATTGGGGTCCCCCTATTTTGGGAAACTACCACTTGGACTGCAGTCGCTTCAGCCTGTCGCACTCGCTCATCCTCCGCATTACACACTTGCAACACCTTGAGACGTGAACCTTGGATATCTTTGATATGATTATATATAGCCTAGCCTTTTGTATAACCTGTAATATAGACTGTTCCAGGGTGGGGGGCAGTGCCCAATCTAGACCTTACCTTATACACCTTCAAAGGATGACCCTAAAACCTAAATCCTAAATATTAGTTTTCATTCTCTCTAAAAGCTAAAAATTAAAGTAAATCCTACAAAATCCCGTGAACCATTGCTTGCAAGAGGCTCATCCTGGAATGCGTGCTAAAGATGTCGACGCAGCTGGAGGAAGTGCTCAAAGAGGCCATGTTCATGCTCATGTAACGTTAAACCCTAAACCCCGAATTACCCGGGGACTCAGGGACTTCCATGGATGGAGGAAACCGATGTAGACCGCAATCGAGTAGCCCTTCGAGGGCTTTGCAAGTACTAACAAGAGACGATGATGTCAGTGAAGGCTGTTTGAATTGAAATCCCTATAACACCTTTGTAGCCTTATAATGTCCCCCTAAACCCCAAACCCCTAAACCCTAAACCTTAAACCGTTATCCTATAATATACTCATAATATCCCTATGGCAGTCCATGCACGCGCTTCCGAGGTTGATGAGGTGCATTGTAAGCGGCCTCATGGTAGGTGGGACTCCGGGAAGTGAGCTCCAAAAGTTTAACGCGAAGTCGCGTGTCCTATGCCATTAGTCCTACACCATTCGAACCTACGTGACAGAACTGGAAGGAGATTACAAATACTTTAGCCAAGATTTGGTTGCAAGGCTCTCCGGGTGCCATTCGCCGTAGATCCCGTGGACTGTACCGTACTCTTTGGCCAGGGTACCTACTGATGTCTAGTATCTCCTGTATACAAATTTAGGTACCCCAACAGGGGGAGGGAAAGAGGTGGCACATGCGTCAGGACGACAGCATGACATGCTTGGTGGACTCACAATGTTTAGGCGATGTCACTGAATCGGGTTGCTGGCTTAGGGTTTAGGGGGTTAGGGTAAGGGTTTAGGGTTTAGGGTTTCCCTAGATTGTCCCCATGTTCCTCTTATAATATACCCATGATATCTTTGAATAATCCCTATTCAAAGTCCTGAACCCATGTTCTATCTAGCCAAGGAGGATTTTTCCAACCCTAAAGCCTAAAACCTTAAATCCCCGAACCTTGAACCTTAAGCCCTAATCCCTAAACCAAAAACCCTCAACCCTACGCCCTAAGAAGGTACCCCAGTGGTACCCTTTTACCCTTTTTATTTTGGGGTCTCCTTATTGAAATATTACCCCAATATAGCTCTAATATAACCCCAATATAACCAGAGGCCTCCACCTCCTGTATTGCCGCTGGCGAGTCGCAAGAGAGCCTCGACTTGGTGACCTTGGAGGCTGCTTTTTGGGGGTTTAGGGCTTAAGGGTTTAGGGCTTAAGGGTTTAGGACTTAGGGTTTAGGGCTTAAGCGTTTAGGGTTTAGGGTTTAGGGCTGAAGGGTTTAAGTTAAAGATTTAGGGATTAGGGTTTAGGGTTCACAGGTTCAGGGATTCAGTGGTTTAAGGGTTTAGCGATTAAAGGTTTTGATGAGTTTGAGGCTTTATTGTTTAGGCTTCTTCAAAATGTAGATTAGGTAAGACCCTCTAAAGAGAAGATCTGTTTTATGTAGGATATGTAGGGCTTCGGATACTTTAAGGGATTATAGGGTATTGTAGGAGTTTACGGGGTTTAGGGCTTGTGAATGTCAATGGGGTCTAGGATTTGGGGTAAAGGCTGTGCAGGGGGTTGTCGCCCCCCAACCCAACATGGAACCGCTTAGAGCCGGGTTTCAACCGTCAGTGACCTTTGTAAGGCTCATTTGGCAGTTTTCCTAGATCGGGGGACCCCCAATATGCCATAATCCTTATTGTAGGGAGCCCCAAAATGGTACCCCTCATTTCGGGGAAATTCCCATTTCGAGGTTTCATGTCATTTTTTGGGCGGAGGGATGCTTTGGACGGTCACGGCTCGGCGTGAAGGATTTGGGATTTGAGCTATGGTCTAAACTCCTTGAAGGGGGTTATATGGGGGACTATATAGGGGAGTATTGTAGAGGTCATTAAGGGGGATACTAGGAGTTTAGACTATATACTGCTCATGTGTATCGGACTTCTGGGAACTCCTGTCTTTCGTGACCCTTGCCATCTATCAAACACTCTGAGGGTGGGTGGCTCTGTATGGTGACACCCTAAACCCTAAACCCTAAACCGTGTGGACCCGGGTATAAGGTATGAGAACAGAAGAAGGCATGGGGGGGTTATTGAGATTCAGCTCCAAGGTTGGGGCTTAGGGTCTATAGCCCCCTTAAGTAGATAGAATATGGGGTATATGGGGATCTCATTATAGTATACCCAAAGCCATATTGAAACGTTGGCCCCACTTTTTTGTTTGGCCTGTGGGCTTTGGGGTTCTCACTGCCTTGGACGCCATTGAAGCTGAGCATGTGGTGGATAGGCCTTGCACTTATTGGGGATGACTTATATGTACTCCTTACACACCTCCAACTGTGAACCCTTCAAACCCGGGAAAGCCGAACTGGTAGGCTAGCTCCAGATCATTGATTTTCCTTTCGCCTCAAGTGATCCTCACATCCATCGTGCAGACATACTATTGGGGCCCAAATTCGCACCAGCATTATGGTTTTAGGTTACTTGTACAATTGTGGTCTAGAATGCCTTCAACAAGTCGTAAGAATGTATTTGAAATTATTCCGGCCCTTTGTCTTAATTAGCGGCTGGGTTGGGATCATGAGAGCCTCAGAACTACGACTACGAAAGCCAAACAGCTTGGAGGTAGGGACACTGCACGTGAGCCACCTTGTTGCTAAGAGCGTCCACAAGCCATTTTGCAAGCACATGTGTTTCATGGGCTCCGTACGTGATGAGCATGCAGTTGACTTGCACGTCGAGTTATCAGATGGGCTATCCTCCCGATAGAGCGGGAATTTTCCAGGCTGGTCCCCCTACAACGGCCAAGTAGTCAGGCCGCATCGAAGGCAGTTCATGATGACCTCAAGCCGTCAATCTTGAACACCCAATGACGCAGGCTGTTGCAGAGCAGGCGACGCTTCTACCAGGTTCGCCACAACCTGTCTGAAGGGGTTGTGGCTTGAGGGTTCATCTTTGGGGGGGGCAGCACCAAGTCATAACCTCGTTTGGGAGCTTAAGCAAGAAGCCCTCGTAAGGGCCCGTTTCTTCTTGAGTCAGTGGCGGGCGCTGGCGGGCGTTGGCGTGGGCTTGTGGGCGAAGATCATGTTGAGCAGGTTCCCAAAGTTGAGGCAAGTCGTGTGGTACAGCCCTATTTCGTAAGTACCCTGAGTATCATGACCCAAGTCTAGACCCCAAAATGATATGCCGTAGCCCTTATAGTAGTGAATAGTAGTTGTTATGGGGACTCTCAGAGGGATCCTTTGGGCTGCCGTGCATAATATGTCTCAAAGCTTTCACAAAGCCACTGGCCTTTGCCAAGTAATACTTGCAGGGTTGGGGGGACTTATAAAGGGTCAATGATGAGTCAGTTGCGAGTTTATCAGATTATTTTGTAGGAGTTCTTGGTATGTCCCCTAGCCCTATAACCCCTAAACTCTAAGTAATGTGTTGGTCTCGATTTGCTTTCCATTTACAAACTAAGTCCCCTGACCTCCCAACTAGGAGGATTCAGATCGTGGTCTGCGGTTTGATAGGTATGTGGTGGTTTCCACAGCTCAGGGGGACCTCAATGATCAATGTAGATTCAAGTATACGAGAGGCCTTATCATGGGACCCTCAAAAAAGGTATGCCTAACTCTGGGAAACCCACATGTTTCCCCCGCTGTAGACCTGCTTAGGGTTAGGCTTCAGGGCTTAGGATTTAGGGCGTTGGCTTCATAATCCCCCTTAAGTAGACAGAATATGGCTTTGGGTATATCATAATAAGATCTCCACATACCCCATATTCTATCTACTTAAGGGGGACGATAAGGTTGAGGCTGAGGATCAGGTAGAAGCCTCAAGAGTTTAAGGGGAGCCCATTAGTCATGTTTGAAGAGATGGTGGGCAACAATGGTGAGGTTCTGAAGTCCCCAAACCCTGAAGAGAGGCCCACTGTGAGGTCAAATCCCTCAATGCCTGGAAGCTCGAACTTTAGAGAGTATTTAGATGTATAACCCCTATAATGGAAGAATGGAGAATGACCTGGAAACTGGGATCATGCAGGTGTTTAATCGGCACGGAACAACTGCGTGTGTACACGTATATGTAGATATATAAATATAGATATGTACAATGTATATATTTTTTGTGTCATATAATGTACGGTACAGGAATAAGTATTCCCCCCCACTTGCACAACTGAAGCATGGTATACCCCAGCATCCTCTTCCGGTTCTACTTCAACAGACTACGCCTTGGCCGTTCTCCGTTTGATTCAGAAGGCCAGAAAGGGCGTGAAGCCATCATGCCGCCCGTGTGGAGGTGCTATCGACACTCTCGCAGTCGTTGCCTCAACACAGTCGGTGGCCACCTGTGTTGGGCATCACGAAGTAGCAGGGGTGAGCGAATACTTGTAGCAGCCTTAGAGAAAGCCCTGCAGAAGACGTAGCATGAGTTTGCCTTCATACGAGTGCCTGATCATTTGCTTTCCCAGAGATTCCCATGTCCCCTGCGGACTGATCCGTTTGTCATGCTGAAGGCCGAGTGCGTGGGTGGGGTTGATGCAGAGGTGGCGCCCGGGGCTTGCAGATAAAATCCTGCATGACCCTTCAAGAGACGTCTTGAGGGTCATAAATGATTTTGTTTGTTCACAATTCCCATGAAGCTTGGATGCTTTTCAGGTGTCGTGAGGGTAGGTTGGGACATGATTTCTCATCATGATGCCCCTCCATACGAAAACCAGAACTCGCCGTCAAGACTCACTTTACTCAGGCCAACTCTGCATTTTACAGCAGTTCTTGGTCATAAGAAGGGGTGTGTGTGTGTGTGCAAGAATCAGAACGTGGACAGTCACAACGCTCAAACATGAAGGTCAGCAAGAACACTCGCCACAACTTAAGTTTTCTAGACCCTGAATCTGGCACTCTAAACCTAAACCCTACCCAGAGCCCTAAGTTAACCCTTTGCTTTGTGCGGCAGGCTTGCAACAGCAGCATCGACCAGCTGCGACAGGCTCACTGTTTGAGCTGCTCGTGGTGAACACCTGCCAGTGGAGCACCAAAGTTAAGGCTTATAATATAATATACACTATATTATATTATTGTATATATGTAATCTATATATAATATAATATAAATATAACAATATAGGGTTTAGGGAGGGTTTGTTATCAGTGCTCCAGGAATAGAAGCGCTAGAGACTGTCGACATGATTTCACGCCAGACAGCAGCGACGCAATAGCAACCATACTTGCAATCAAAACAGTAGAGCATGTTGCAGAGATGAGTTTCTATTGCCCCAGTATGTACCCCAATATATTACGAGCAGTTTCCATTTTCCAGTGTAGCCCCATAGTTCTCATGTATTCCCTAGAGAACCCCAAGCCCTGAAGTGTTGCTTTGGCAGCATTGCCCCTTTGGAGACTTGCGGGTATGTGTCGAAATAACACCTATACAACCCCAAAAGGACCTTCATAATCCCCGCATGATCCCCTGTGTATCCGGGGGAGGGGGGGGGGGGTTAGGGATCCCCATTGGGGAAAACCCGCCGTGTGATGAGGCCTTACCTGTGCTTGTCAAGCAGTATCCTGGTGCTGCAGCTGATGGGCTGTTACCAATGCTGGATGAAACGAAGGCAAGCAGGGCTGCACTATTCACTTGTACTTCATATGTGATTACTACCCAGACCCCTAAGGGATCCAAAAAATGGAGCTCCCTAAAGATGAGCCCAATACTACATTAGGGAAACTGTTAGGGGGTCGTGATAGCAGTCCCTCAAGGAAACCTGAAAGTTGCATTTACATGTTGTTGGCCTCTACACTGCTATTTTGTTGTTGACCTTACCCACACATGGAGCAGTGTAGCTGCACCCCGGAGTATGTAATGGTATCTAGATATATGAGCTATAGTCTAAACTCCTTTAAGGGACTATGTAGGGGACTACTATAGGGGTTATTCAGGGGGATACTAGGATTTTTTTCAACTATAGCTCATATGCTCCTATTAGGCAAGCCCAGGTTCCATTTGATTTTTTCAAGTTCTTGTCCTTTTGCTTTTGCATTATCCCGAGCCCTAGATAATGGGGCAGTTTGCGTGTTGTTCTGAATTGTCGTTTTCAGTTGGTCCTTCATGATTTACACACCAAGAAAGACAAATTCACCGTCCTTGGCCTGTGGAAGCCTGACCATATCATAGCCAGACATGCGGAAGTTTCCATGAATGGATGACCCCGGCCGTCCGGATTTAGGCGTTTCACAAATTTGCTCCTGAATAGGGACTCCCATAACCCCTTTTTTATTCTCAACATGGCCCAGGAGGGTCTCTTATAAGGAACCTGTCTTGAGAAATCCTCATACAAGATGCAAGCACGCAACGTGGCAGGCGTCAATACTGAGGAAGGATGAGGAGCCACAGCGGAACGCATAAGAGACTGCGGACGGCATGCTGGATTTCTGGAAGCTAAGGGTGTCGATGGGTTCCCGAGAATAAGACCTCGGCGTTATGTAGGGGCTCTTGATGAGCGCACGCATGAAGAATGACTTTTGTCGGGCTCCGTGCCCAACACTTCAGAAATGAGACCAGCTCTCCCAAAGTCGCGTTCCACTTAAACTCATGATTGGCTTGGGTAGGGACAACAGCTTCCCCATACAGAGACGTATGTCATGTTCTCAGGGTCCCCACACATTGTATGAGAGAAGTCGTTTCCCACTTTCAACATCTAGCGCTTCCATGCAAACTTTTGCCTTATGCCCGAACGCATGTGGGTGGTTGTCAAAATTATGGTCCCTTTTTGGGTCCCTATTATAATACGGCACCTAATATTTAGGGTATCCAAAAAGGGACCAGAATTTTGACAACCACCCATGTGGTAGTTTCAACAAAATAGGGGCGCCCCAATATAGACCCGCAACTCCTCAGGCCTTGTTTCCATGAGATCAGGGCACCCCAATATGGACTCCGAAGCACTAAACACGACCCCAAAAAGTTACCCCCCAATTTCGGGAAGACCCTTTGGAGAGCTATGCGATGCAGGCAGCATTGGACGCGGCAGAAGCAGAAGGGGATGGCGAAGGGGACGAGTGACGGGCGGTATGATTTGTTTGACCTCATGTTTATGTGTACTATAGTATACCAGAGTCAAACTGCCTTTGTGGGGGATATATATATATATACATATACATATATATACACGGTAATATATTAAGGAGTCTTATAGCGGTTATCAAGGGGGATACTACGAGTTTAGACTATGGCTCGTGTGTTATTGTGTTTTTGTTGTTTCCGCTTGTTTGCCAGCAGTGCAGCCACTGGTATGGTTACTATGGTATTGCGATGATGAGGCGCTTGCTTAGCATCTGTAGATGCAGTTTTTGTGTGGTTGTTGAGCTCAATTCTAGTAGTCTATGTTTGCTCCCAGGATTGTTTGATGGCTGTCTGGGCTTTCCAATAAGTCATAGAGTGATTTCCACGGCAAGATGTACTTGATGAGTCAATTCTCAGTGCCATTGGTTGTGACTCTTGTCAGCGCAGCGTGTTTTTCAAGTATCGCAACGAATTAGGGTGGGAACCGTTCTGAATCCTCGCATCACCCTTGCCCTATCCTCACATGCGGTAGGCTCAAGCGAGTCATAGCCGGAGTCCAAAAAGGCACAGAAATAAGTGTTTGTAACTGGCCCTTCTATGTCATGCTGCTAGCAAGAGAATTGGTCTACGTGCTTTTTTGGGCCCCACGGCCAGTAGGCGTGCCCCGATTTGAGCGCCAAGTTGCTGCGAGCAAAAGCTCGTTCCTCACATGCCTGCTCGCATTTGCTGGCTGGAGCTCTGCATGAGCCAGTGTCAATAGTAGGGCTTACCAAGGGACCATTTAGGGTGGACAAAAGATCCCTGTTGATAGGTTCGTCTAGTCCCTAATCTATTCCCTAATGGGAACCCATGTCCATGAATTATCGGGGAAATACTGACTGCAGCTCCCATGGAAGTTTCTTAAAATGGGGCGCCGCTAGGGACTCCAGGGACATATGGGAGATGAGAAGGGAGTTGCTTTTCTGGAGGTTTTATAGGGGCTATGAGAAATGCCCACTTGAACATCTTGGCTGTCTCAGGCTGGAGAGCGTGCATGTTGCTGCTGCCTACGACAGCGCTGTCCTCTTTATGCTAGGCACCCCATTAGTACCTTTTTTCCCTTTTTAGTTTGGGGTCTCCTTATTAAAGCTGAACACTAGGAAAAAGGGTACCCTGATATATTATTAAGGCGTTACTGGGGAACCTGGTCGGCCTGGCATCTGAATCTAGCCGTGACTGGTGTCCGAAGGCTGTTTGCCCAAGCCAAACCGAAGGCTTCATTGTAACACGCAGACTTATATAGGGATATTATATAGGGATAATGGAAAAGAAAATGGAAGCTACTGTAGTATATGGGGGTTATATAGGGACAGCTACGAAGCAGAGCGCAGCCCAAACCATAGTAGATCCAGGAACAGGGTTTAGGGTTTAGGGCTCAGGGAACACTTGCACCACTGCAACATCTCCGACTGTGTGATGGTATAGAGAGAATGCGGTTGCTTTGTTCTGTGGGGGACCCCCAAGCAGACACGGTATACTTGCAAAGCAGCAACCAGAATAATCTGGCATAACAGAGTCATACGGGTGGCAAGCAGGAAAGTGACTGCAATGCGGGTCATTGAGAGCTGTGTCCATGGACAAGCCGCCGTAACCCGAAGACATATTTCCCTAACCACAGCAACCAGGAATACAAGACAAACCAACCAGCTGCACAGCCCATTCCCTCCAGCTCCTCTTTGCGAGCCCTGAGGGCCTGGAGGGCTGACGGCCTGCATGGCGATAGCTCTTCTTTAGCATTGCGCTACAGAGCCTTGCGCCCCAGCAGGAGCTTCTTGCATTTGGCTCTCAATAATGGTAGCAATATCCACATGTCTTAGAGGCCTTTTGATGAACAAAGCCTTTAGCTCCACATGCATGCCATTTGCAAGCGTTAGTTCTCAACATTGATCTCCAAGCGCCAGCATTTTTTGTTACTCTTGCGGCATGTGGCCTTGGGGTGCACAGGAAGCATGCCTCCCAACGATGACATTCTCCTTCTTCTGGAGGGTGACAGGCGGTTCTGTTCCATGCCTTGGATGGTAGGGAATTCTTCGGACAGCTGATTCCGGTGCCTTGATGCTATCGATGACTGTTTTGCCGTGATGATCATTAGATCCCGTAAGCCCCAAAGCCTACAGCGCAGGCGGTCTATGTTTCCGGGCTGCAACCCGCGTATGCTTACCGCTTCTGCTGACCACACGATGCGTCAGTGGGATGTCAAGACAGGCAGGTCCTAAACTCAAAACCCAAACCCTAAACCCTATAGTAGTAAATCAAAACCCTAAACCCTATAGTAGTTTCCATTAAATTTTCCATTATCCCTATATAACCCCAATATAACCCCCTATAATCCTGTGCGACAGTGATTCATCCTTCAGAGCTAGGATTCAGGGGTTGAGGGGTTAGTGGTTTTGGTGTGGTTTGCGTTTAGGGTTTAGAGTTTACTGATTTGGGATTTAGGTTTAGCGACCGGCTTAGGGTTTAGGGGTTTCAGGTTTAGTGTTTTTAGGGTTTAGTGTTTCGGGGTTCACGGGTTTAGGGGCTTGGGGGTTTAGGGTTTAGGCCTCGAATGCAAGCATGATGGTCATTGTGAGAAGAATCTTTCTTGGGTGTGCAGAAGAAGGGCGTTCTCTTTTCTGAAGGTAGATTGTTAGACCTTGAGATTCATAGTCAGTCTACTCGGTCTCCATTATGCATACACTCAGAATCCAACGTATCCCCCCTTCGATTAATCAATTCCCCTAGTAAAAAAAACTTTGCTCCCCATGCTGAATCAATTCAAATTCCCATATGGAGAAACTGCAATATTCGGGGGGGGGGGGGGGGNNGGTTGGTATTACAGTCTTTGGGCTGGAAATCTTGGATTGGTGGGAACATGCTTTGAGTTTGTCGTATCAACCTTTCTTAACATCCTTAAACCGAAAATCATTTGATGGGAAGATTAAAAAAGATTCGTTCACACCGTATCACCTGTAGATTCTTTTTCAATAGCTGGAAAGTCTTGTGGACACTACAGAAATTCCCGTTCCCCTGTCATCCTTTATAAAGTCCTCAATCTCCTGTAGTAAGTAGTCCTGAAGTCTGTGCTTCCAGGATTTTTTATCCTTCCAGACATGGTGTTGCGGGGCGTGTAGTAATGGGAGGTAGTGATTTGACAATCTCCAGCCAATCTCAAGGTGATTCATCGGATCCATGTTCCCAAGCTGCTCATACTAGTATCCTTAGACGGCTTCTTGTTGATCTTCCTCACACACCTAAGAAGAACTGTGAACATGTAATTCCTAGTGCCATCCGCACAATGATTTTTTCATGCGAGGCGAAGAGCAGCGCTGTTTCTGGCGCCACAAGGCATCTTGCAGCACCGGCTTGACTCTAGCTCAACATGGGGATTTGTAGTGCAGTTCGTAATACTAGTAGGACAAGTAGAAGGGAACCTATTAACATCGGGACGTTTCCGGCCGGACAATAATATTATTGCCACCCCTGTATTATTGCGGCTTGGACTTGTTTATATATTTTCGGGCTGTGAACTTGTTAGAGAGGGAATTTGATTGTCCGGGATTTTCCGGGCCGGCAACAAAACGCAATTGTCGCCCCCTTTATTAATGCTACCTAAACATTAGCTGGCATGCTGCTCTGCCTTATTTGCAGCATTTACATTGTCTAGTTTAATTGTTGCAGCTAGTTGGGGGCTTCCAAAAGGAGGGCCTCATTATACACCCCAAAATAACATAGCATCATGGTCCTTGGTAGGTTCTCCAAAGGGGACCCCTGATTTATGGAAACCCCATATTATGCTCCTTTCGGATTCAGGCGTGTTGAGCGTAGAGGACAGAAGACCCATGAAACAACATCCTAGCGTCAACTAAGACTTCCGATCGCTACAAGTCCAGTTGGTGATTACCTTAAATTCTAACTGGACCTTCGAATGTGGTTCCTTTTTGGGTTTGGTATGGTTCCTTGGGGTAGGCCTCTTATTGAAACTACCAAAAAGGAACTACACTTGAGGGTCTAGGTAAACCCTAGTCCCCTAAACCCTCAACGTCGTAAACCACACTGACGTTTGAGGCAGCTGTGCTGTGCCTCAATGTGGATTGGGAAACAGACATGGCGGACCTGCTGGCAAGTTTTGATCGAAGGGCTTCTGCCAAGTTAGAGGGTTTAGGGGTTTCGGGTGTAGGGTTGAGGGTTTAGAGGGTTTAGTCTTGTCCTTGCAGGAGGCAGTTGGTAGTTTGCCAAAGTTAGGGGAAAAAATTTTCGGGGTCCCCAGAAAAGGGATTATTTTCTATTAGGGTCTATATTGGGGTCTCCCTATTTAGGGAAACTACCAGTTATGCTTATGTCCTTTGGGATACATGACGGCGCTTTAGGCTGCCTGATGGGAGCATCTCTCAATATTTGGGTTTCTTGCAGCGCGGGGGGTTTTGTCCCTACACCCCTAAACCCTGAAAGCTAAACCCTAAAACCCTAAACCCCAAAATATTCGAAGTTACCAGGCTCCAGGGTGTAATGACTCCCAATCTTGGGATTCCTTGTCCAGCTGAATTCTCGGGTTTTTGTAACTGGTGGAGAGTAGCACCTAGACAACTGTTCTGAAGGGTTTAGGGTTTAGATGTAGCCGGGGAAGGCGCCCTAAATCCTAAACCCTAAGCTATCAAAACTTAAATCCTAAATGCTAAACCCTAAACCCCTAAACCCTAAACCCTAAATCCTAACCCTAACCAACCTAGACCCAGTTCGGATGCCAGGTGACTGGCTCCGGCGACCATACCCTGGTCCTGCTGACTGACTTTGGTTTACTCTGGGTTGCTGTTAAGGAACTTAAATTAAGTTACTATGGGGTTTAGGGTTTAGGGTATATTATCCCCCCTATAATGGAGATTCAAATGGAAAAGAACATGGAAAATGACATGGAAAGTGGGGGAATACAGGGATTCAGGAACTTAAATTAAGTTACTACATTGGGGAAACCCTATTACTTACTATATATACCCATTATGGTAACTTAATTTAAGTTCCTTAACAGCAACCCAGTACTTGCTGGTGCTCAGTAGGGGATAAGGGAATAGGGATTCTATGACCTTATTCCCCAATACGGAAATGTATCATATAGGAAGTACATAGATGTTATATTCCCTTTTGCCCTACTACGAACCAGTACGCTTGCGGTTTAGGGTTTAGGTTCTGTTAACTGAGCTTGGTGGAAGCTTCCGGCATGAGCATGTGAGCCTGTTGTCCAGCTGCTGCATGTCGCAAGATTCGCGTGCATCTAAAGCACAGAGGTCCCTAACTCCTGAAGTTCTTAAGCGGGTTTAGGGTTTGTGGTTTAGCGTTTACGGAGGGTTGTAGAGAAGTAGCACAGGGTGCTTAAACGGAGCAACTTGGCTTTTCAAATACATTTTGCGGCTTGTTGGGGGTATGTACACACACCAGCAGCTGCGAAACCATACCAAAAGCGTTACCTTAGCTAACACCTGCCAACCCCTTGATAATTCCTCCCTTATACAGTACTACCAAATGTTCGTGAGAATAGTGAGGGGCAGGGGGGGTTATTATCAGGAGGAGAGGAATTGAAGATGTTCCGACTGCAGATGTGAGTACAGCCCTTAGAGTCATAGCGGTTTTAGGGCAGAACGCTTAGGGTAAATCTCCATTTCTCATTCTAAGTGTCCTTCTTAGGGGGGTCCTATCTGGGTGCTTTAATTTCGCGGAGGTAATCAGGTAGCCCCGTCCCATTCAGGCCCTCTGTTCTCTGCTGGGGGTGGTGCGAGCGCTATGCCGGACCCATACTTTCACCCAGAGTATCCCAACCTTCCCGAACCCCATTTCTTATTACGATAGTTACTCCTTATAGATGACTCCCTATACTTACTGGTGGTTCGTGGGGATAAGGGAATATAATCCCTAGATAATATAGTATATCCCGTTAGTCCCTACACACCCCAAACCCTAAATCCTATATTATGTTCCCTTCTTCCCTAGAAACCCTAAACCCCAAACCCCAAACCCTATAAACCCTAAACCCTACACCCTATAAACCCTAAACCCTATAAACCCTAAACCCTAAACCCTGCAACCACCCGTAAGTATAGCAGGCCCTGTGGGATGTCAACGAAGAGGTGCCCGAAGATCAGGCGCTCCAGAGTTTCTACAGAGGCCGGTGCCGTGGAATGAAGTTTAGAATTCTGGGTTTAGGGGTTGAGGGTTTTAGGGGTGTGGGGTTTGGGGAATTCCTCAAAATTCGTCCTTGATGGTCATAGGGGGATCTCGACAAGGGCTTCTGAGCCACACCTACACCTAAGATCGCTGGGCTCCCCTTTGAGAAACTCCCATGGGGCACATGAGCAAGATGGAGCATCTTTGAGAGTGCTGACGATCCTCATCATGTCGCCAACGTCTTTGCAATCTTCAAGTTCATGAGAACAGAACCCCAGGAGGCATCAGAAGCAAACTGTTGAAGACACACACATCTCATGCAACGCTCTGCTAGCAGATGGGCGTCTCATGAAATAGTTTCCATAGATAGGGTAACCCCAGTATAGACCCTAATAGACTGTAACTTTTTAGATAGGCCCCCCCCCCCAAAAGGTACCCTAATTCTGGGAAACCATAGGCACTAGATAATGGGTTCCCTTACCTTCTCCAGTATTCCAATATCGCCTCTCTCTCCTTACCCTGCAGGCCACAAGGACTGGGTCACATCAGTCGATGTGGACTGGGATGGGAGGCGCGCGCCTGCAGAGCAAGTGTTGAGTTTTATGTGAATGAGGGCGGCGACTGCACATAAAGCAGAAAACGCTCAGTTTGTAGCCAGGTTATAATTTATATCACCCCATAGTTACTATAATTGATGAACAACTTTGATCTTCCTAGAGGTATATGGGGCTTTCCCAAAATTAGGGGTACATTTTTAAGGGTTCCTAGAATAAGGATTATAGTATTTTGAGGTCTATATTGGGGTCCCCTTACTTTGGGAAACTACCATATACCATTATTGACAACACCTGGGAAACTGAGCCCTAGGCCGGTGACCTTACTACGGTGGATCCTAAAAATCCTGCATGACCCTAAGTACCTTATACCTTGGGAATAATTATAGTATACTATGGTCATGCAGAGTTTTTAGTATCAACAGTATCATGGCTTTTTCCAAGCTTTTGCTTGGCTCTATCTACCTCCCAACACATTGGGGTCCTTGTTATATTGTAAACTTGCATGTTTTGCGTATCAGTGGGGGGGATGCATGTGCTGGCTCGAGCTGCTCTTTGTGGTGGTCACCTCACACCACACACAAGAAAGTCTGCCTCTAGACAGTCTATTCCTCGTATCCATGGCTAAGTCGTACGCCTTCTCTGCACGTTGTGCAGTTCCCCTTTTGCTCGCCCTTGCGGGCTGCAGAGCGCAATTTCTCACAGATGCGCCAGTGACGAGTCCTAAGCAGCCCATCATCGCAGAGCTGAAGGGCGTTATGAAGACTCATATTGCTGAGTCAGAAGCACGCATCTCAAGCCTTCAAGATGCGCTATCCATGACCTTTGCCGCCCTTCCAAAGAACGGTCGAGGCGCAGTGCGGCCTCCTGCTGCACGCTATGCTCTCCACCGCTTGCTCGTCCAACGCCACGGATGGCAATTCCATGGCTTGGAGCCACGCGGTGAGACCTGGGACAGCTCCTCCCCCACCGTTGCTTTGGGCAATCGCGTTCCACAGGATGTGGTCGCTTTGTTCGAGAGTCGGCTGACAGACCATGGCTTGGATCTCCATGACTTGGCTGTCTTGGCGGCCATGTTGGAGAACATGGTTCATGCGGAGGCCGACACCCGTCTGTCAGCTGCGATGCGCGCGCAGCGCAAGCCAGCCGAGCAGCTGCTGAACATGACCGAGACTGTGGAAGTATTGGAAACATACATGGCCAGTTTCGTCCTGGGGGCAGATATGCAGCACTTGCAGCCAGACAACATGCTGCAGAAGCTAAGTGAAGTGGCTGAGCAGTACCCGACATGGCCGGCAACGCAGTCCTTCTTGCAGGAAACTCGTCAGGACATCATCCCTGACAAGCAGGACTTGTCCTTCAGGGACATGTCCGAGGTTGTGGCGGCTGTTGGTGAGCGTTACGGTCGCTGGCAGAGCCACGAGTGTGCAGCCCTGAAAGATGAGTTGCTGACCAGCGAGGAGCACCCAAACACTGGTCGCGTCCGCCTCAGTGACTTCTACGGCATGGCACTCCACGGAGGCAAATGGCAGTTCAGTGAGAGTGTCTCTTACTTGCGGCAGCTCGGAGCACTGGACGAGTCAGATCCAGATTCCATCCGCGTGGTGATCCCGAACTATATCCTTGGCCCTTCGAACTGCATAGCATCCTCCGGCTACTATGCAGTCTGCTGCATTGATGAGTGTGACGCTCACTTGTCTGCTCTGGAAGGGAAGCTGAAGACCCATGAAGCATCCGCAGAAGCCGTTCTGGCTGCTGTGAATCGCAGTGTGGCCGCCAGCTTGGTGCAGCGCCTGCAGGAAATCGAGGCCCACCATGGTGGCCTGGTGCCACTCCATGGCCGGCTCTTTGCACAGTGGCTCCATCACCTTCACCCACGCGATTGCCCATACCCTCACATGTCAGGGACAACGAGCCCACTCCGGCCCGAGATCTTCGAAGAAGAGGTTGGGGAGTCCGTTGGGGCAACTGAAGAAGAGATGCACCAACATGTGCAGATGGCCTCGTGGAAGAAGGCTCCCTCGCATGAAGATGGCATGTGCTCCAGCATGTGGACCATGGAAGAGGAGCTGGTTGATGTTGTGGCCCATGAGAAAGCGCTGAAAGCCAAGCGCAGAAAGAGTGCCAGTAGGGCCGTCTTGCACGGTGTGGCCCTTTCGGTGGCTGTGGTGTCCTTGGTTGTCACTGTGGCAAAGCTTTTTGCAGGTGCCAGCTCGGATACTCCGTCAAAAACCGCACCAGAGAAAGTCAAGATCTACACCGTCTGAGCTCAGTTGGAGCGGAAAGCGGGAACCCATACTGCTTCAGTGCGCAGATCAGAAAAGCCTTCGCATTTGTGCACACGAGAGCCCGCACTCGCAATTTGTTGTACCATCTGAGCCTGTACAGTCAGTGCGATAAGCTGCCAGACCATACGCTGACCCCGCAGGCACATCCTATCTGGCGCCGCAGACGGGGAAGTGCGCGTTTGGGATTTCGACGCAGAGGAATCTGCCGGAGACCGAGTACCTGACTTTTGCATGTTCTGTCTTCTACTAACACTGAGGCTACCCACACACCTTCATATGTCGTCCCAGAAGTGAGTCCTTCAGAGACCCGAACTAGGGGACATCAACTTCATAGACGGCCACGTCGTTGCAGACTCGCTAACCCTAATCCCTCAACCCTACATCTCCCTCTATGACTCTTGGAGCCCCATATGAGGTTCAGGCTATAGTCAAAACTCCTTGAAGAGGGTTATACAGGGGGGTATTATAGGGGTTATGAAGGGGGATACTAGGAATTTAGACTACAGATGACTGACCTCTTAGGAGCTCCATATCAAATCATGATAAACTTGTGGTGAGACATAGGTTGGATCCCATTTTTGGAATCACCCAGCCAAGTGTAGCCTGTTGTTTTGACAGTCAGGTGGCCACCCTGGCTGATCACACAGGAGCAGTGTCCGCCCCACAGCAGTGTTATCTAGGGGTTTTGGTTCTGGGTCTTGGGAACAGTTTCAGGTTTGTGCGTGTACCTAGGACCCCCAAGATGCCAGAGATGCCATTTTTTAGGCCCAAAGCTATAGGCACATGGGCTTTTACTTTGAGGGCCTGACGGACTGAGGATCCTATATGACTGACTCATAGGTTAATTACCTTCTTACTAAGTCCCGGGACCCCCCAAGTACTCTACTAGGGTATTGGTGAAGTCAAGGCCCTAAATCACTACCAATGTCATGGTTCCTTTGAAGGAGCATATATGGGTATATAGGGGATAACGTCACTCCAATAATGGAAAAGCAAGTGGAAAAGCAAGTCAAAAATGAAGCGGAAACTTGAACAATGTGGTGTAGGGTATCTCAAATAGACATCAAATGAGATCGTCAATCATATAGGCATAGGCCTTTGTATTATTCAGATAAAAGAACAGGAAGCACAATCACGTCTGTTGAAGCGGCGGCTTCTCGGAAGTCAACTGATATATATATATATGTATATCATTGTATATCCATAATCCCTGGGTACCCCCAGTGTGAGAAACCCTGAAGTTGAGACCTAAACCTTGGCGTCAATGACTCCTGACTTGTCGGAGACGGTTTTCCACGGGAAGGTGGGGAAAGATCCGACAAATGAACAAAAACAACTTCAGGCAACGACATTCAGGGCTGGCCTGTATGGCAACGTGGGGGTAATAATATTAGTAAACACATTGTAGTCGTATTGCTAGAACCTTTACTGCATGGCCCTGCAAAAGGAAATCCCTACTTTCCAGGACCCTCTCAGTACCCTTAATTGGCGTTGTATGGCCCGGGCCCCCTTTAATGGGTACTTAGGCCTAGGAACGCTCATGTGGCAGTGGGTTTCTTGAGAGTAGGATCCTTGATGTGGGATCACTTCAAGCATTGGACTGCACTTTGTTTTGTCCTTCCGGCCTCTGCCGAAAAAGGATACCTGATGATTTGGAAGTTTGGAAGCCCCGTAAATAAATTCTGTATGGCTACAGCATCCTTACAACCTCCTCAAAACCTCCATTGATCCACGTTGACTCCTCGAAGCGTAGGTGCTCCGTGGCGGCTGAATGGGACCTGCAGCAAGCAATTTCCGTCGGTCAGGATCAGATCGTCAGGCGGGGTATAGAGTTTCTTTTTCATGTTAGCTGCGAATGGGGAAAGGGGAACGCCTCACTTTAGAAGTTGTGATAGACAGCCCCATCTCACTGTTGGTGAGAAGGGAAACATATGGAAATACAATCTTTATGGAAACCCTGTATGATATATTTCCTTATTCCCTACTATCCCCAACTTCCATACCCTACTATATACTTATACGGGTATATGTGCCATATATGTATATACCCTTATTCCCTACTAATCCCCAGTAATCCTTATAGCAACTCTGCATTGGGGACTGCCCCCACTCTGTAACAGCTGGGTAATATTTATGATGTAAGCTAGAATCTGAACTCCTCGAAGTTGGGATAGTATAGGGGAATACTTAGGGGTTGTTCAGGGCGATACTAGGAGATTAGACGGTGGCTCATAGAACTGTTTGTAGCCTTTAATTTAATATGACCCTGGTATAGACTGTTGAAGGGTGGGGGCAGTACCCAAGCTCGCATTTCATACATGCCCAGGTTTAATTTGCAACTGGAAATTTCACTTAGACTTGAAGCTACGCGACCTAGATGTCTACAAGGCGAAGAAGCAGGGAACGAAATGCGGCCTTAGGTCCTTCTGGTCACTTGGCCAAGAGAGCTTTGGGTTTCAACTGGGTAGTAGTTGAAAGGAGGATACTGGAATCGCACATGGTAGAAATCTAAGTGATTTTCTCCTCCAACCATCGAAAAAATCCCTTGATTGCAGTAGTCCTGAAGTGCTGAACATGAGGCTCCAAGGCAAGACCTGAAGAAACCCTCGCATGGCCTGAGTTTCCATTTCATTTTGAATGTGGTTTTCCATTTGATTTTCGGAGTTGTTGATAGCAAAGGCGGAATTGAAGTTGTAATCCTCAAGTTGCGGGCTTCGGCCATGTTTGAGACTAGGAGACCGGGAGTAAAGATTTGATTGTGAAATGTGCAGGGAATGCACTGGACGTTCCTGATTGCGTTATTTTGCGATCGTGTGAACTAATTGCTTATTTGTTCTGCTACGAAGACACGCGCAGTAGTTGTGCGATGCGTCCCGCAAGCTGTGTTCCAGAGAATGTCGACTGGCGTTCTAGAGATAAGTGGGGTTTCCCAAAATGAGGGGTACCATTTTGGGGGTCCCATAGTAAGGACTCACGACCATTGTATTTTAGGGTCCATCTTTGGGTGCCCCTCTTTAAGGGATTACAGTAGTACCCCCCCCCAAAGGTACCCCCCAGGGTTTAAGGAGCTAATAAGGACCATATAGGGCTTAATAAGGCCTAATAGGGTTTAAATCTGGGGGAGGTACCTTTAGGGGGAGTACTATTGCAATCCCTTACTATTTTGGGAAACTACCAAGTTGATAAGTTTAGGTTCCACCCCGTAGTCTTTTTCGAGCTCCGGCGCAGCGATGTGCATAGCGATGTTGGTGGCAATCTGGATAGACAGTCGAATTAGTGGCATCATTCATAGCCCTAAGCGCTAAACCCTAAACCCTAGAATGAGGAGCAGGATAGGTGAAGCAGGATACATATGGCAGCTTCCATTCTAATAAGAGGGGGAAGCCAACACAGACCCCAATATGCCATCATCCTCGCGATAGGACACCCATGCGGTACCCCCCCCTCCCATTTTGAGAACCNNCCCCCCCCCCCCATATCAATAAACGACGGAACTGGGTTTACAGGGTCTCCATACCCGGGCGGGTAAACACTAAGCCCTTTGAGGCCATTGACACCATCTGCCTTAGAAGTTTGATCTGGGCCTTCAACTAAAAAGGGTGGTGCATGCTAGGTAATAGCTGATAGCAGGCGCTCGAAATCCGCAAGTCTTCGAGCCCGGACTAGAGCCCCCCCATGCTTCTAGCCTCAGCAAACCTGAAACCACAATCCCCGAACCCTAAACCCCGAAATATTACACGCTTAAACCTTATACTTATTTGAAGCTACGCTCTCAAATTCCCCACCCCCTCCGCCCCACAAACGGTCAAATATTATCATCCCTATTCTAGATAGCACCCCCCCAAAGTTGTACCCCTCACGCCGGAAAGGCACTGGGACTTGCAGACTGGCCGCTGCATCTCGCGCTTGGAGGGCCACACTGGCGCAGCGCAGCTCTCAGCTTGTATGGGTTTGGGGGTTAGGCTGACTCAGGGCAGCGGCGACAGGTATGTGGGAATTGGTTTAAAATCATGATTATACTAGGGGTTCCTATGGTGGGGTTCCCAAGTATTATGCGGTCCCATATAAAGTCTCCCCATTCTGGGAAATACGATTTTAAGCCAAATCTGATGTAATCGTGGGGGCACAGGAAGAACAAAGGGTAGATGCTCATGAATTACCAGAACTATGGTATTAGATTGCAGATAATTGTTGCAATGGTATGGGACTCCGGCTTCTGCTGCGTGATCCCTAAACCCTGAGGTGTGGTGCTGCAGCCTAGATCCGGACGGCAACAAGGCCAGCATTCACACGGTTGAGGGTTTCGAGAGTTTAGGGTTCAAGTCTTCCTTTCTTGAGGTTCTAAATACAATCAAGTTACAGCAACAGAGTGCCTTCTTTTAGTCCTCGATTACTGAGAATCCTAGACATTATTTTTGCACATACAAATACACAGGGTATGTACTAAGGTATAGAATATAGAAGGACCCCGGGATTTTGAGCTCAGGCCTGGGGCCCACGTTACTTCCCAGCGCTGGCCGTCCGGATGTCGGCAATGAATCCATCACAAGCCCCCCTGTTTGGAGGGTCAGGGGGACTTAGTAAGTAGGTTAATAATGGGGATCATTAGGGTTACTATATGGGTTATAGGGGTTCCTAACCTACTTAACCTACTTACTAAGTACCCCTGACCCTCCAATTAGAAACCAGCCCTCTCTCCAACATTGGTCATTTTGCCCATTACATGGTGGTGCTATATTTGGATATGTATTCGTGGGCGGAAGATTTTTAGGGTGGAGGATTTTTTGTTCGGATATATCTTACAGCAGTTCATGGAGGACCATACGGTTGCGTGTTTAAGCTTTCGTGGTTGGCAGAGCCTTTAGCTCAGTTGAGTAGTATTTAAGTGCGAACTCTACTAGGGCAAGGTCATGTTCTTCTTTTGAGCATTGTATTGCATCAAAAGAATACTTGGATCAACCACTGCGAACATGCCACTCACTCAACTCTTGTCCAGGCCGTGACCGGTGCTTTCGACCGTCACTTGATGGTCTGGGATTTGAGAACCAAGTCCTGCGTCAGGCCCGGCACGGTTGTGCTAGGTGCTCGCAACATTGCTGCAAGTCTTGTGTTCCCACATGGTAGTTTCCATAACTGAGGGTAGCCGTAGCCCAGTATAAACCCCAAAAATACTACAGTCCTCATATGTCCTCAGCATAGGAACCCCCAAAAAGGTAGCTCTAATTTTAGGAAGCCCCCACAGTCTGTTTGGAAGACACATTCCCTTCTTGGGCCCTAAACCATAAACCCCTCCCTTTGGCAGGGCCATGCTTCAGCATGGCCGTCAAGTCGTTGATCTTCGCGTGGATTGGCCGACGCCCCTTGCCTGGGGGTTTTAGGATTTAGGGCCTTAGGGTGTAGGGGATTGCCTGAGTAATCTGTCAGCCGCAACCGGCCAGGATCCACTCCGGCAGTCAAAGGGTATCGCGTAAGCCCTAAACCCTAATCCCCATACCCTAATCCCCAAACCCTGATCCCTAAACCCTAATCCCAAAACCTTGCATGTGTAAGTCCCTCCGCTGAGGTTTCAGGGCATGAGCTGCTCGGCCGACCGCAGTATCATCCTCTGGGACCTGGAGGCATCGGAGCTTCTGTGTGTGTTTTTTTTTTCTTTTTGTTTTGTTTTTTTTGAGTTTTTGTTTTCTTCTTTTTTTGTGTGGTGGGAGGGGGGGGGAGGGTTAGGCTTTAGGATTTAGGTTTAGGATTTGAGGGTTTAGGATTTAAGGGTTTAGGATTCAAGGGTTTAGGATTTAAGGGTTTAGGATTTAAGGGTTTAGGATTTG